>JAMYXO010008194.1:0-11155 GCA_033310375.1 Conus canariensis
TGTGGTTGTGTGTGTGTGTGTGTGTGGATGTGGGAAAACTAAGTTTAGAAAAATCGTCTGCCAACAACAACTACAACAAAATGTCCAAAGTTCGTTATTAACCGATACCAGAGTTGTCGACGTTTTCGTAAAGGTTGAACGGAAAGGACTTGTATTTTGTGTACTATGTGGGAGACACAAGTGATAACGATCTACTCTCTCCGGAGAGAGAGAGAGAGAGAGAGAGAGAGAGAGAGAGAGAGAGAAGAGAGAGAGAGAGAGAGAGAGAGAGAGATGAGGTAGTTGTGAGTAATCTGAGAAATACCAGAAAGAGCGAAATTTGTCCTTGAAGAACGTGATACAAACGGTGTCAACACGATCTTGTGGTATGGTGAAGTTTCTTCCCCTCCGCCTTCCCCCTCCCCCCCCCTCTTCCCCTTCCCGTCCTTTTCCTAAAGTCCCCTAAGCTAAATGACTGTAGGATCAATTGCACAGTCATAATTCCAGCGTCCATGGCCTGACATTGCGAAAGACGGAGCTAAAGTTTCTCCTTCCGACGCCCCGCGCCTTTCTTGAACTCAATAAGTACCCATCTGCTGCTAATAAGTACCCATCTGCTGCTAATAAGTACCCATCTGCTGCTAATAAGTACCCATCTGCTGCTCGAGGAGTTTGAACTCACCCGCACGATTACGATGTTCTTTAGGACTGGTACGGGTAGCAGTGATGGTTAAATAGGCATGGTGGAGGCTGCAGAAAGATAACAGAAGGTGGTTACGATTGTGATAGGTAGACAGGGACGAAGACGTGGCACAGATAGATGGAGGATGAAAGAGAGGGATGGGTGGAGCTTAAGGCGAAGACAAGTTGAAAAAAGGGGATGGAGGGGGAGGAGGGGCAAATAATGACGGAAGAAAACAACGAAAACAGCAACGAGATCAACAAACAGGAAATGACAAAGGTCAGGAATATAACTGCAAGGAAATGGAAATTCAGAAGACGAAAAGGAAGAAGAAGAAAGAAGAAAAAAAAAGACAGAAAGTTAGAACAAAATTAAAGAATAATTAGAAAGAATTAAAAGTAGGAAACGTTGAGAGCTGGAAAGAAGTGGAAATTGAGAAGACGGAAATAGAAGAAAAAGAAGAAAGAAGAAGAACGAAGAAAAAAGAAAGTTAGAAAGTTAGAACAAAATTAAAGAATTAGAAAGAATTAAAAGAAGAAAACGGTGAAAACACACAATCAAGTTTATTCGTTAAACAAAACGAACATATATATATACAAAACAAGTTTATTCTACAGAAAAAAAACGAATACAAAACAAGTTTATTCTACAAAAAAATAAACGATATATTCTACAAAAAACGAACGATATGTAATACAACTTCGGCCAAATTCTCACGCATGTTTTCTGCATGTACCAAAGACTTTTCTTCGTTGATCAGTCATGGTCACTATCTCCTTGCTCGGCACCATATCCATACCCCCGTTTCCCTTTGTTCTTGATCAACCTCTCATGATCCCATCCCCCCCCCCCCCACCGCACACATTCCACCTATCCCTTACCACCCATACACTTCCCTGTCCCTGATTTCTCTCTCTCTCTCTCTCTCTCCTCACTACACTCACACTCTACACCCACACACACACACACACACACACACACACACACACACACACACACACACATGGACGCGTGCACGCACAAACGCACACATGCACGCGCATACACACATGGCAGCAGTGTTAGCGTTTTGTCTGTGTGATGGCTTATCTCGATCCATCATTATTGCTCCATGCAGGCTCACAGTTTTGAAGCTGTAATAATAGAAGTCTGGATGTGGCTATGTTTTGTAACGCCAAAATCTGCAGCTTGGGTGTTGTGCCATTTAGAAGGCGGGAAAGATAACAGATGGAGAGACAAAAGAATTCCTACCCTTTTAAGGCTCGACATCAGAGGTGAAGGCAGTTCTGTTCGCAAAAAAGAGAGTCTGGGTCCAGCGGGCTACCGCGGACAATTTCCTCTTATCAAGAGAAGCAATGGGGTGGTCCTCTGTGTTCGTCTGGAACCGGATCCTGTTGCCATCAACAGCGGAACGAAGCTGGGGTATATTTCGTGTCTCAGTCTGTTAGGAGTCCTTGTCCGCTTTTTCTTTCTCCTGGGCCATTCGTTGTCTGTGTGTGTGTGTGTGTGTGTGTGTGTGTTGTGTGTGTGTGTGGGGTGTGTGTGTGTGTGTGTGTGTGTGTGTGTGTGGTCCCTGTATGACGTAATGGGTTCGTCAGTGTCAGTAGCGTGTGTGTGTGGTGTGTGGTGTGTGTGTGTGCGTGTGGTGTGTGTGTGTGTGTGTGTGGGGTGTGTGTGTGTGTGTGTGTGGCGCGCGCGCGCGCGCGCGAACATGCATGCGTGTCGACGACTGTGTGAGTCCTTGATGACCACCTGGTGCGTGGTACAACGCTTTCCCTTAACATTGTTTAGAAGATCTACAGTTAACATTGATTGTCGCCGCGCGGCTTATATCTCATCTTGTCTCATAGTTTTTGTGGTTTTTTTTTTTTTTTAGGGGGGGGGGGGGGGGGGGCGGAGTGGGAAAGTAAGATGGGGTAGGAATGGGGTGGCGGAGGTGCTGGTGGTCGAAGGGACAGATGTGGGGTGGGGTGGCGCAACTAGACTTTTTTTGCAACGTCATTTTTAAGAGGTCCATCGGAACCCTTTTAATTTTATCCTTTTTCAACTGCATTCGCACGCTCGTCGCGCGCGCGCCGCGCACACACACACACACACACACACACACACACACACACACACACACACACACACACACACACACACCACACACACACACACACACACACACACGCACGCCGCGCGCGTGGACGCGCACATGCATGCTCATGACAGACAGACAGACACATTTACTCACACTTCACCCCACACATCACAAACAACACTTTCTCTTCTTCACCTCTCTTCTTGTGTCTTTCACTCTCTTCCTCTTTTTGTCGCTGCTGCTCCTTGCTCTTATCGTCTCTCTGCTCTGTCTCTGTCTTCTCTGTGTTGTCTCTCTGTCTCTGTCTGTCTGTCTGTCTCTCTCTTCTTCTTCTTCTCTCTCTCTCTCTCTCTCCTCTCTCTCTCTCTCTCTCTCTCATCTCTCTTCTCTCCACACAAAATCACACTAATCAAATGAAATTGAAACAAAGGGAAGCAAGTAAAAATTACTTTGATATGAAATCCTCTCTTTCCAACTTCCCCGTTTCCCCATTTTATTTATCCTTTGCTATTCACTTTTTTTTCTGTTTATTTACACAACAAAGGCATCGAATCAAACGTCTCCATTTACATCAGCGCCGTTATTCTTTGAACAAAAAAATGCTGATTTACTGCCCACCTCTGGATCCTGTGACGCAGTTAGCATCCCCACCCCCCTCCCCTCCCCCCTCCCCACCCCCATCCCCACGTCTCTCACGGTGATCAGTGGCGCCACTAGACATAACCAGGCAAGAAACCAGAATGACAATGGGGAGAACAGAAACCTCCGCCAAGGTCGACAGAATCCTGGATCCGTTTTTTGCTCCCGGATCGGCATCAAAATGGGAGGCCTTAAAAATAGCGCGTTTAGTGTAACATGAGAGAAAAACAGAAGGATCGGCACTGGGCTTCTTTCGCTTTTCTTCCTTAAGCTTTGGGAAGGATCCAGTTCATCGGTGAAAGCAAAATTTTCTGCCAGGGGATGTTATCGTAGATGCGGACTGAAGGGTTACTTTTCATGATGATTATGTCTTTGATAAGTTGGGGATGATACAAAATATCAACATTTGTATCACTAAAGAGTTTTAGTAGTCCGTGTTAGTCATATAACTTCACAAATCGTCACCGATTTATAACTGGTAACTTCAGTAGAAATGTTGTAATAATCTTTACCGAACACACCGTGGACCCGCTGTTAGATCGGATCCGGATTACAGTTTCAAACTGTAATTCATGAGATTCAATCTAATATCACATTCTGTCTCTTCACAATGTTCAAATGAAATTGGAGAGGTCGGTTTCCCCCTCGTTATCTGCCTAGCATGAAAAAAAAAGGAAATGTGACGCGGGGGATAAGAGTTCCAGTACAAAATTCTTCCGCTGTCGTTGGTAAATCTGCTTTTTTTCCCCTGAAAGTGAAATATGCCGAAAATGAACAACATCCGCCGAAAAAAGTCCCCCCCCCCCAATCTATGTCACAATAGAGGTCGAGTAACCTTTATTCATTCTAGTGCAAACCTTTTTTTTCCCTTTTTATCTTTTTTTTTTTCGATTCTAAAATTGCCGTAAACAGGACGTTATTCGCTCTCGTTAACCCAATGTTTTAGAACTGCAGTATGGGGGCCAGAATAGTTCAGTGGTAGAGAGCCGGACTCGTAATCTTGGTGATCCTGGGGATGCGAGTTTCGAATCTCCGCCGAGCCGTTTCGGTACAGGGGGATTTTTCCCTCGGAGTTAACATTAGTCCTGACTCCATTTTCGAAACAGTCCTTCGAATGAGACTATAGACCGAGGTACCGTGTGTGAACGCACGCATAACATCTTGCACACACGTAAAATCCCATCACCAACTTTCGGAAGAGAAGGCCAGTTTGGCCGTTGGTATGGACGACACGTTACACATAGCATGCACCTTCCCCGAAGTTGGAGTATGGCTGCCTTAATGGCGGGATAAAAAAAAGCAACGGTCATACGCACAAAACTCCGCTCCCTTTGCTGGGTAGATGGGATTAATCCTTGCCTGTCTATACAGGGATTGTCCGCATGAGTATCCGCCTGCGTACGCAGAAAAAAACAAACAAACAAACGAACAAAACAAACAACAGTGCAGCATAAAATCAACGTTGTCTCATACTTGACTCGAGGGCCGAAGGAAGACAGTACCAACAGCAACTGGAGAAGGGTGATGACTGGACAGGACAGCCGACAATTCCAAAGCTGGTGATGCTGTTCGTGAACATGAAGAGAAAGGACTTGCGTTGTGTGTTCCTTGTGGGAGCACACAAATGTGGCATTCGCCGAAAGTGACCATAGCATGCCGGGAAAACACATGTATGCTGAGAAAAGTCGGAGAGCGATCCAGTTCAATTCGTGGTGTTTACAGCTCAGCCGACGCAAAAGGCCCAAATCCGGGCTGTCACCTCGACGTCTTGTCGTGTCCTCCCCCCACTACTGTACAAATATTTCTAAGTTGAAAGCCTGCCCCGCCCCCCCCCCCCCACACCCGCACCCCCATTCCCATCTTTTCTCACGCTTTCTGCGTTTGTTGTTTAGCTTTAGTTTCATGCCTGAAAGCAATCCGCGGTATTTTGTTGGTAACTCTGGTACCATCTTTGCTGACTTTCGACTTCCGACGTTTTTCTTCCATCTTTGATGATTTCAGCGACACGGAATTGTTTAGTAAGGCGAGGAGCTATGAAAAGTAAATGAGTAAATCAGGTGAACGGGTACCATGAACAATCATGCAGTCGTTTTGGAGTCATTTACGTATAACTGTTTTACAATGCGATCAGGAGTCTAACACACAACACACACACACACACACACACACACACACACACACACACACACACACACACACACACTACCGACCCCCCACCCCACCCCAACCCCCACACTTCTTCCTTAATCTGTCTCTGTCTGTCTGCTTGTCTGTCTGTCTGTCCGTCTCTCTGTCTCTGTCTGTCTGTCTGTCTCTCTCTCTCTCTCTCTCTCTCTCTCTCTCTCTCTCTCTCGTTCTTGCTCACTCGCTCGCTCGCTCGTCTTTTCTCTGGCCATTTACTGTACAATACTTCTTGATGTTCTCCTTGTCGCTATTAGGCAGTGAATTGTACCCTTTTGCCGCCGTACTGTTAATCTCTGTCCGTCCATCTGGCTGTGTGTTTTCCTGCCTCCTCCACCCCCCTCTCTCTCCTTCTCTCTCTCTCTCTCTCTCTCTCTCTCTCTCTCTCTCTCTTCCTCACTCCCGTCCGTCTATGTCTGTCTTTGTCCCTGTCTGTCTGTCTGTCTGTCTGCCTGTCTGTCTGTCTGTCTGTCTCTGTCTCTTCGTCTCTGCCTGTTTTTCTGCCTTCCTGCCTGCCTGCCTGTTTGTCTGTCTGTCTGCCAGTCTGTCTCTCTGTCTTTCTGTTGTCTGCTTGTTTTTCTGTCTGTCTGTCTGTCTGTCTGTCTGTCTGTCTGTCTGTCGTCTTCTGCCTCTCTGTCTGTCTGTCTCTGTCTGTCTGTCCGTCTCTCTCTCTCTCTCTCTCTCTCTCTCTCTCTCTCTCTCTCTCTCTCTCTCTCTCCTCTCTCTCTCTCTCTCTGTTTGTCTCGCAGTCTTACATCTTCGCAGGAAAAAAAAAAAAAAAAAAAAAAAAAACGTTCGTGCTCGATTTCGGTACTCCTATTACCATTTTCACAAGGTGTTGTAAACATCATTGTACGACGTGTTGATAAAGGTTAAGGTAAAAGCTATCTTTTCTAATTGAAATGAACAAAAAGATGAAGGAACCAGCCTGGTACGTCGTTTCTACATCTGTGAACCCGTGAGTCAGTTCTCAGCAGCAAAGCTGCAGTAATGTTGAGAAAGCTGCAGTAATGTTGAGAAAGCTGCATAATGTTGAGAATGCATACAGATGATAAACGTACATATCAGGCCCCCCGCTTCCCACCTCACCCTCTATAAGACACGAAAATTCGTATGGTCTACAAAAAGAGGAATTACGTCAGGTGCAACTATTATCACACAAACACGAATAGGACAGATCATCAAATATGTATAAAACCAGTTTCAAAAGTACATCTCCTACATATAATCATAAAAACATCCATGCATGCACATTTACGGGTGGAAGCACTTGCATGCGCATGCATACACACACACGCGCGCACGGATACACACACACACACACACACACAACGCGCGCGCGCACGCACACACACACACACAAACGCGCGCGCGTGCACGCACAAACAAACAAACACACACACACACACACACACACACACACACACACACACACACACACACACACACCACACAGACAACACACACACACACACACACACACACACACACACACACACACACAACACAGACAACACACAACACACACACACACACACACACACACACACACACACACACACACACACACACACACACACACACACACACACACACACCTGCACTTCTTTTTTTTTTCTTTTTTGACAATGCTTTAATCAGCAAGGCCAACGCGTTAACATTCCTTCCTTCAGTTTTCTCTCTTCAAACAAGTGTTCTAAGCAGTTCATAAATAGTTGGAATCAATAATTTGACTTTCCTTTAAATTAGCACGCAACTGCCTGTGGGTCTGACTCACGTGAAACATGTATGCACATGGTACTGAATATAATCATGTTTACTTTTAGACATTTGACATTTCTCCTGCGCACTTTCCGACATTGCCATTCGCTCCTCGAGACTCCTGCTTCTGAGCTGTTTGCTCTTGGGGCCGTCTTCAAGGCATGGTGATGGATATCAGACAAAGAAGTGGCTGGCGCAGATGGTGGTGATAAGAGAAGAAAAAAGGACGAGGATGAAGAAGAACAAGAACACGACGAGGGAAGGTGAAGAGGAAAAAAAAAACCCGGAGGAAAAGAAGATGAACACAAAGGAGGACGGGAAGGTTGAGGAAGGCAAGAGCAAGATGAAGGAAACGGAAAAGGAGGAAGGATAAAACTGGAGAGAGAGAGAGAGAGGAGAGAGAGAGAGAGAGAGAGAGAGAGAGAGAGAGAGAGAGAGAGAGAGAGAGAGAGAGAGAGAGAGAGAGAATGAAAATTCCGAAGGGAAGAAAAAGAAGAAGGAAAAAAAGTAGTATAGGCAGCAGAAAATGAACAAAAAAAAAAAAAAAAAAATCAGACAGACAAAGAAAACATCTATCAAAACGACACACACTTGGAACCAAATCTTCAGTTCTGTCTTCGTTTGGCGCGCTGTCCGGAAGTCTCACTGCCGTTGATCAGTCACGGTTGCTGGCTCTTTCTCAGCTCCAGCCCCCCCACCCCCCCCCCCACACACCATCCCCTGTTCCCCTCTTCGTCCTTCTTGTACCCTTTCTTTTTGCCCTCACACCCCTCCTCCCCGAAAAACACCTCTGTCTCTGTGTCTGTGTCTCTGTGTCTCTCCCTCTCCCTCCCCCCTCTCTCACTGACACACACACACACACACACACACACACACACACACACACACACACACACACACACACACGCACGCACCACACACACAAACACACACCACACTACACCACACCACACCACACCACACCACACCAGACATGCGTGCATGCACGCATGCACGCAAACATACACACAGACACGCACATGAAAAAAAATGTTGAAACTGGCACCGATCTTCTTCTTCTTCTTTTCTTCTTCTTCTTTGTTTTCTTCTTCTTCTTCTTTGTTTTCTTTTCTTCTTCTTCTTCTTCTTGTTTTCTTCTTCTTCTTCTTTTCTTCTTCTTCTTCTTCTTGTCAGTTTTATGTGATATATCGATGCCAGGACAGGTGTAGCCACACATTTCGTTGAGTCAACACTCTGTAAACATTCATTAGATGATACCATTCTCATATGTCTTTGATTGTGTTTATAACAGGCGTTCCATGGGCAGCACTGCTCAAGACGCAGACGCAGATTAATGGACATGGGCATTCAAAACAGCATGTTAATAGCACACGGTTGGACATTTGGAAATTGGGAAGGAAAACGTATCTTTTAATTTAGGCATGATTATTTGATCACAAAATATAGTTGCGAACGTCGTATGAATGAATATTGAAAACGTCACAGAATTATCTGACTGTGAAATAGAATAATGTCCGATAATTTTGAAGACAGTAAACTATTAGCTCATGAAATTCAACAACAACTGTCAATATTATTACTCTTTAAAACATTTTGTCACTAATCTTAGTGACACAAAGCTATATCAAACAGTTTTTGTGTGGACGTTTACGATATTTGGCATGGGGCTCTACTTCTTAAACTGTATAAAATATGAATATATGAGAGGTAACATTTATAAAGTATCTAAAATCTCGTATGAAGACAACAGACGAGCTGTCCCCTAATATACCATTACTTAAAGGTGTTCACCAAGGAGACACACTAAACCCAGCAGTAATCATTGTATCCATTGATGACCTGACTAATATGCCTTCCCTGAAGGCCTTCAACATCAGCCACACAACATGGGAGCAGACTGCCCAGGATAGAGATGGGTGGCGATCAGTTGTCCGCAAAGGTGCAGAGACCTGTGAAGGCAACCGAACTGCTGCAGCTGAGCAGCGCAGGATGATCAGGAAGACCAGTGTCAACAGATCTCCAACTGCTGCCACCATCCCCTGTCTGTACTGCGATAGGTCTTTCCGGGCGCAGATCGGCCTGACCAGCCATCTACGCACTCACCTCCGATCCCAGGATGACTAGATGGTCTTCGTCGTCTCGACGGACAAACAACAATATGCCGAACAACGATTATACTAAATCAAACACAAGCAATAGCACAGAACTTTTATGTCTCTTCATTGCAGATGACGTGGTAATCCTTTCCAGCTTCAACACTAGGCTGCTAAATGAGTTCAATAAACTTTATAAGTCTGTAGCGATTGGGGATTTAAGATTAATCAATGGAGAAAATTGTCATTTTCACACACACACACACCACACACACACACAACACACACACACACACACCACACACCCCAAAACACCACACACACACACACACACCACACGCGCTCACACTCAGACACACTGATCCTAAAATAATCCTCTTATTCAGTATCATAGAGATCACAAAAGTGTAAATACGTCGAGGTAATTTTCCATTAAAAAAAAAGAAGTAAATTGACAAGTGCGCAAAAGCATCATACAAGAAAAACAAACGAAGCATTTCAGACCCCTGAGACAGACTAATAAATGTTCAGGGCTTAAAGCACATGCTATGATTCGCACTTACGATATACTGATTGGACCAGTTTCAAGTCAAGGTAATGAGCAAGTATTCCTCAGTAAACTGAAATATATCTAGAACAGTAACAAATATATTGCTTGAAAAAAAAAAAACCTAACGTAGATTTTATTACCACATAACTTCCGTATAAGCCGAGATTTGCAGAGCCAAACTGAATTATGAATGCATGCTGCCTGTGTAGATTATGTAATTGATGTGAATACAACCTCAAGGATTGTTTTTTGTGTCGCCCAACACAGCCCCAGTAAAAATTATAGAGAACTATGAAATATCAAAATACATCAACTTTCATAAAACATTCAGCTTACCTCATGTGCTTCTCTCTCTCTCTCTCTCTCTCTCTCTCTCTCTCTCTCTCTCTCTCTCTCTCTCTCTCTCTCTCTCTCTCTCTCTCTGCCAGTCAGATACTTTTCACCTGTTGTCTTCAGAACATAAATTGGTATTATAATTGTGACAGAGGCGTTTTCTTGTTTTCCTCTTTTTGTTTTTTTTTTATCCTTCGTTACGTATCATTGCGTGAATGTCTTAAATAAAGATACCTTCCTGTATGGAAAATTGAAACCATTAAGGAAATGAAGTCTGGCTCCCCTAAACAGATCACAGCATGAACAGTTCTAATAATATTGCCGCCTTTTTTTTTTCAAAAGGACCTTTCCAAGCATTCTATCACGAAAAAAAAAATTAAAAAAGACCCTCTGCAAGAACCTTCTAGGTCAACATCATACGCGGAACTTCAGGATTTATACGAAGATGAGAAAAACAGTAATGTCTCCGTTATACTGACCAATTAAAGTCAGGGTCTAAACACAAACTATGATTTTTCTTAATACAATTATCATGTCGTAATGATATACCCTTGATGGTTCATGTGACATTTGTATGAGGACAAGGCTGAGTATCTCGAGTCTGCGTCACATACGGGCATGCACGCACGCATGCACCACGCACACGCGCACACACAAAAACGGTAAAAACGCGCAAAACACACACCACAACACGCTAACAAGTCCACCACTCCCTTCACTCTCTGTCTTTACTTTAGACGTTTGGCATACAATACTGCTTTCTTTCTATTTGTTGCTGTTAGGTTGTGAATTATACCCCATGGCGCGAAAGCCGCAGAAATTTAATGTCACTAATCTCTCTCTCTCTCTCTCTC
>JAMYXO010008195.1:0-11155 GCA_033310375.1 Conus canariensis
TCGTTTTGACATCGCTTGGCGACCCCCCGATTTACGCGGAAATCTAGAAGGCGATAAGCATTTTCCCAATGGAAAAGGAAACCGGGGCCCGATTTGAGATCTTCAAGGATGGGGCAGAGGCCTGGTCGAAAAGGGTTAACTGGGTTTGCAGCAGTTCTGGGGGTAAGCGACCCCAGAAACCAAAACTTCAAGGATCCCAAAACTTTCATCCCCCTTTTTAAGAAAAAGGGCGACAGAGCTTTATGCGACAACCACAGAGGCATCTCCCTATTGAGAAGCCGGAAAGAATTTGGCCCGGGTCATCCTGAATCGCATCTTTACAACCCTTGCTGGACGATTTTCGTCTCCGAAAAGCCAGTGTGGCTTCGGGGAAGCAGCTGGGGGAAAATTCGACTTGATCTTCGCGTTCACCAGCTGCAAGGGGAAGTCCCGGGAAACAGAATTAAAATCTTAACCCTCTTTGTGGCCCGGGGGAAAAAAGGGCCCTTTCGATACTGCCCGGCCCCGGGGTCTGTAGGCTATATGCCCAAAAACTTGGTTTTCCCCACCAAAGTTTGTCAAGATCAAAACGATATTTCCTTGATAAATTGATGGCTCGCATAGGGGAAAAAAAGGCACTGTGTCTGCCCCCTTCCCCGGGGCCCAACGGAGTGAAGCAAAGAGTGTCCTGGCACCAATCCTGTTAGCCTTATGTACCCCCTTAAGCTGTTCTCTGCTTTTTCCCCAGTCCCAAAACGCGGAGATCAAGGGTCCGCTACGGGATGTGAGGGCCGCTTCTTCGACTTAAGGTGCCGGGAAGGCCAGAACAAAAGTTCTTGAGGCCCAGGGTTAGCAAATTTCCTGTTTGCCAAATTGAGTGTGCACTCGAAAGCACTAAAACAAAACCAGCCCTGAAAAGAGCTTCCCGTTGCTTGTTGCCAAAGCAAAAGGCCCCTTTTGGGTTGGGCGAAGCCTGCGGAAGACAGAAAATGATGTTAAAAACCCGCACCCCCCCCCTCTCCTCCAGAAAACCCAAAGGGTCGTAATCGAGGGGCACGACCCTGAAAACGAGGACACGACCCCTTTATCGTGTTGGTTGGATAAAGAAGTGTCGAAAAAGAATGGCAAAAGCGGAGCTTCCTTCGGCGGCTTTAACCCGTGTGGGGAGAGCGGGGGGCATCACTCAAGTGCCAAAACTCGCGGTCTCCCAGAGCGGGTCGTTGTCATCTCGCGCTTTAGGGCTGTGAGCCCCGGGACATTTTTACAGGAAAAAAACTAAAGGGACTCTGGACCCAGTTCACCTCCGTTTCCCTGCTTTAATTTTTTTTTGGGTATCTCCTGGGAGGACGGGAAATTTCCCAAACCACGAAGTGCTTCGAAAGAGCAGAGATGCCTGGTATCAAAGGGGGTGACCCATGAAACCCCAAAAGTTGGGGGTGGGTTGGGAATGTGGTACGAAGGGAAACCAACACGGGGACTTCCCAAAATGGTCTTCTTCTTTCCCAAAAAATTGGTCTTCTTGAGCTGGCAGCTGGAAAAAGGGAAACCCACTGGGCGGCCCTAAAAAGCTTAAAGGGACAGCCTGAAAGTATCACTGGCGGCCTTTTGGCATCCGCTTAGGGGGGGGGAAACCCATTTTGCCACAGCCCGCAGTGCCTGGGACTTGTGCCCCACCAAGTATTTTAAAACAGTTTTCGAAGAGAGGGGGTTTGCGGGAAATTTGGGGACCAGAAGCGCCAAGCCCGCAAAGGAGGGGGCCTGCCCCAAATTGGACAGCTGCCCGGATCCCCGAGTGCAGAGTATCTGTGTGTCCAGCTTTGGTTGCGCTCACACATGGGGAGTCACTGACGTCTTCGTCGAACCCAAAACGGGCATTCCCCTGAAAAGTGTGGAAAAATTGTGTGTGTTTTTGGGAAAAATTCTGCCCGGGCTTCTGTCGGGGGAAGGTAAGATTCTTCTCAAATTTCCTCTTGGCTCCTCATTTGGTTTGTCTCTGGCCTTTCGTTCATCCGACTTTTTCCCTCCTCTCTTTTCTCTCTCCTTTTCTCTCTCTCTTTTCTCTCCTTTCCCCTCTCCCTCTCTCTTTCTTTTCTGTATCTACTGTTTGGCTGTTGTTGGGGTCTGGGCTGTTTTTGGCCCGGGTGTTGCTGTTGTCTGTCTCTCTCTCTCTTTCTCCCCTCTCTCTTCTCTCTCTCTTTTCTCTTTTCTCTCTCTCTGTGTTGGATCTGCTGTCTGTCCGTTGTTGGCTGTCTTTTCTCTTCTTTCCTTTTCTGTCTCTGTCCGTCTGTCTGTTGTTTCTTTTCTGTGTATCTGCCCGTTTTGTCCGTTTGTCGGGTTTTTGGTTCACGGGCCATCTGTCTCTGTCTCTTTCCTTCTTTGTCTGTTGTGTCTCTGTGTCTTTTATCGGAAACTACCGTCTGTTGACCGTCTATCTGTCAGTTCGTCTGTCTGTTTCCTTTTTCTGTTGTCTGTCTGTCTTTTCTTTCCTCTTCTTCCCCTTTTCTGTTTTGTCTGTCTGTTTGTCTGTGCCTGTGTTTTCTTGTTTTGCGGGCCCCCTTTCCCTCTGTCTGGGCCTTTTTTGTCGGTTTTGTCTCTGTCTTTGTCTCTGTCTGTCTCTCTTTTGTATCTTTCCCCCCCCCCCCCCCCCCCCCTCCTCCCTTCCCCCTCCCCCCCCCCCCCCTTTTCCCCCTTTTTTTCCTTTTCCCCCCGTTTCCCCTTTTTTTTCCCCCCCTCCCTTTTTTCCCCCCCTCCCCCCCCCTCCCCCCCTTTTTTTCCTTTTCCCTTTTGCCCCCTTTTCCCTCTTCCCTTTTTTTTTCCCCCGCCCTTTTTGTCCCCCCCCCCCTTTTTTCCCCCTTTTCCCCCCTTCCCCCCTTTTCCCCCCTTCTTTTTCAACCCTCTTTGCCCCCACTCTTTGGGCCCCCCCTTCCTCTTTTTTTCCCCCCCCCCCCCCCCCCCCCCCCCCCCCCCCTTTTTTCCCCCTTTTCCCCTTCCCCCTTTTTCCTTCTCCTTTTTCCTTCCCCTCTTTCCGGCCTTTCCCCCCCCCCCTCTTTCCCTTTCCCCCCTTTTCCCCCCCCCTCCCCCTTTTTTCCCCTTTCCCCCCCCCCACCCCCCCCCTCTTTCCCCCTCCTCCCTTTTTTTTTTTTTTCCCTTTTACCCCCGCCCCCCCTTTTTTTTTTTTCCCCCGCCCGGGCTCCTTTCCCCCCTTCCGGTTTTTCTGCCCCCCCCTTTCCTTTTCCCCCCCCTTTTCCCCCCCCTTTGGGGCCCCCCCCTTTTCCCCCCCCTTTTTTCCCTCCTGTTTTTTTTCCTTGGGCCCCCTTTTTTTTTTTTCTTTGGGTTTTTTCCCCCCCCCCCCCTCTCCCCTTTCGCCCGGACCCCCCCCCCCCTTTTTCCCTTTCCCCCCCCAAATTTGGGCAAACTCCTCTTTCCTCCCTAACCTTCCGGGCTTTTCTCCTCCCCCCCCGTCGGGGGCCCCCCCCGTGTTTCCCCCTTAGGGGCCCCCCCCCCCTTTTCTGTCTTTTCTGTCTCTGTCTTTGTCTCTGTCTGTCTCTTTTCTGTATTTTGCGTTTGTCCTTTTAAATCTGCTTGTCTGTTTTTCCATTTTGTCTCTGTCTCTCTCGTGTTTCTGTCTCTCTCTCTTTTTCTTTGTCTCTCTCTGTGTCGGGTGTCTTGTCTGTCTGCCCCGTCTGTTGGGGGCTTTTTCTCTTTTCTCTCTCTTCTCTCTCTTTTTTTTCTCTCTCTCTGTGTTGTATCTGTGTCTGCCCGGTCTGTTGTCTTGTCGGGGGTTTTGTCTTGTCTGTCTGTTTTGTCTCTCTGTATTGTGTCTGTCCGGGGGTTTGCGTGTCTGTCGGGCCCAAATTCTGTCCATTGTTCTTTTTCTCTCTGTCTTTTTCTTCTTCTTCTGTCTGTGTCTGGTCTTGTGTTTTGCTGTCTTCCGTCTGAATATTCGCCCGTCTGTTTGTTTTGCTCTGTCTGTTTTGTGTCTGTGTCTGTGTTTGCTGTTTGTTTGTCTGTTGTCTTTTTTTCTCTCTCTCTCTCTTTTTCTCTCCCTTTTTTGTCTGTCTCTCTGTGTTTTCAAAAACAAAAACCAAACAAACATTGGGGAATTTAATTTCAAGGCCAATTTTGGGCAAAAGTCCCCCTAAAATTTTGGGGAAAAACTCATACTGGGACTTTCCAGAAAACAGACACAAAAGATGAAGCCATGTAAAAACTGGATAAGACTTTGAATTTTCCCCGGGGCCCCCCAAAGCGTTTTACTGTAGCGTGGGTGCCCCTTGGGGTTTTTTCCCATCAGTGTGTGTTTGTCAGCATGTTTTTAGAGTGTCCAGGGGCCCTTTTGGTGTTTCAAACATTGGGGGGTGCATGTACGTTCGCTCGCTCCTACCCACACATATATACATTGTGTGCATGTGCACGTCCACACCGACACCACCGCGCTCACACACACACACACACATACCACTAAGGCACAAAATGCACACACACGGGCACATTGCGCACACACCCCCCCCCCCATACCAAAAGACTCACATACACACAGATATGCACACATATAGCCTATTATGCAGATATGTGTGCTCACACAAACCACAAATTACACATCACACAACACACACACACACAACCTACACACACACACACACACACCACACACACACACACTATAAGAAAAAAAATGGTAGGTAGGCACTCAGGTATGACCAGCGAGTTGGGGCTAATGCGTAGTCAGACATCGCTGGAGTCGTAGCAACGAGACCTCCACATTGTCTCTCTCTTTTTTGTTGATTCATTTATCCATGCGTAGTATGGTCTAAAATTTGCGGATGTGGTGTAGTGTATTATGGACTGTCTGCCACGCAGTGACGCCTCCTTGATGAAACTGAAACTAACTAAAACTGAATCTGTGTATCTATTTGTCAGTCCGTTGTCTGTCCTATCGTCTCTGTCTTTCTCTCTGGTCTCTCTGTGCTTGTGTCTGTCTGTGTATTCTGTTGTCAGTCCGTCTGTATGTCTGTCTCTGTTTCTCCGGTCTGTATGTCTGGTGTGTCTGTCTCTGTCTGTCTGCTGTCTGTATATCTGCTGTCCGTCCGTCTGTTGTATGTTTCGTCGAACTTTTTCTTTTTTTTGGGGTTTTTTCCCTTCGTTCTCTATTTTCTTCTTGTGTGTTCTTTTTCAATCTGTTTTCATGTGGGGTTTCTATGGTGGGGTTTTTTCTTACCAAATAAAACCGGTTTTGGGGGGGGTTTTTTTTTTTTTTCTCGTGTTTTCTTTGGGGGGGAAAACTCCTTGACTGTTTTTTTACTCCCCCCCCCCTCCCCCTCCCCCCCCCCCCACCCTGTCTCCCCCCCCCCCCACCGTCCTTCCCCCCTTTCCATTCGTACTGTTCCCCCTGTTTTTCCCTCCTGACTCCTCCTTGTTTCCTGCCCCCCCCCCCCCCCCCCCCCACCACCCTCCCCTTCCCCCCTCCCCACCCCACTCTGTTGGTCTGGTCGTGCGGGCGTCGGGCGGTCTGTCTGTCTGTCTGTCTGTCTGTCTGTCTCTCTCTCTCTCTCTCTCTCTCTCTCTCTCTCTCTCTCTCCCTATCTCTCTCTTCAGTCTCCTTTCGATGTAATGGTCATGAAAAGATAGAGAGTAAAAGACAGTGCTATGTGTACAAAAAACGTGTTTGGAATCCTGGACTATATGCTATGGTTTAAAAACTGGTCTAATTAGGACCCAATTCCATAATTGCTTTGGGGAAGCCAAACAAAATGATAAGTGTAGAGTGTAGATGTTATTGTGTCCCAATGCTGTGTCAATGATACTTTGACAGTGGCTTCCGAAATGTATGTTAAAACAACTGCAATTTGGAAGGCTTCCCGAAAAAGCATGTATGGTTTGACAGAGTGCAACGACAACAAAGCCGTCCGTAAAAGTTCCCTATGAATCTTCAGAACATGAGCGATCCAAAGCATAATTTAACTGTGTACTTGGAACGAGAAAGAATCTCTACGAAGATTTACTGAAGTAAAAAAAACGTCCGTTATCGCATAAAAACTGGTCTTAGAGATCCAAATTTATTGTAATGCTACCAACGACTCTAAATTGTTTTGGGCTACTCCGAAAAATGTCAGACATAAGCAAAAAGAATTCATTGGGAGACATTTCGAAGGATGACTGTGCGAAATCATTTTGAGAATGTTTTTGGAAGCTAAATTACAGTCAACAACCATCCCGATTGTTTGTGTGGAGGAATAATATGTTGATCATCAAGGAAATAAATAGCTTAAAACTCGGTTATTACGGCGAAGAATTCATCGATTCAATTAAACATTTAAAATGCAATTAAGGCAGGTGGACCCGAGGGAAATTCTTGAGTATTCATTTATTCGCATACATGGATACTGCCTTATGTAGAAGTATTCTTTTCTAACTTTCATTTTTACTTCAGGAACCGTATAAAAACGTTGAAATCCTCATGATCCCAACAACGTTACAGAGGCGGTATCTCTTTTGAATGTATGTAGTTAAATTATACAGCTTATATTGTTCTTAAAAGCCTGGCAGACTGCGATTGAAGTAAACGGAATCATTGGCGGAGGAACAAAGCCGGATTTAGAAAAGACATTGCACTATTGATCATGTCTTTACCACTTTTTGCTGCTATTCAAAAAACATCTAGCATGAAACAACACTTTACGTCGCTTTCATTGAATTTAGGGAAGGCGTCGATCTCTTTTTTCCATGCTAAAGTTATGATCTATCATCGTGGACGAACGGAATATCGGTAAAAAAGTTAAGTGCTATGTCAATGGGGACATGTACAAGGTGGTAAATGCCGTGCGTTAGATGCGGTAGTGCGTGCAGGTCTGAATGATTTCTTATTCTGCAGAAAGGCTTCAAACAAGGTCGAAATTACATGTCCTCTGTTATTCTCAATCATGATAAATGAACTCTCACTTGACATAATCCACAAACGGTAAACACGGTGTTCAGCTACACCAGCACGTCGTTGAACTATGGATCATACTTTTTGCAGACGATGTTGCTTTGCTTTACTACACAGTAAAATGGGCCTTACAACTCCTATTAGATTTATGAGAAAAAATGCAGACTGCTTGGCCTTTCGGTTAACCTGGAGAAAACCAATATTGTGGTGTTTAGAAATGGGGGCTCTGTATCTCGCCATGAACAAATGGGCTTTTACGGTAAATCTGAAATGGAAGTGGGGAAACTCGTACAATTATTTAGGCGTATGGCTGACTACTCGTTTAAGATCCTCACTCGCCATACGCAAAAAACAGAAGCAAAGGCATAACTAGGTATTGTGGAAATATTTAAAAACTGTATGGAAGTTAGAACATGTTTCCCCCTACATTTTCTTTAAATTGTTTGATGCCCAGATAAAACCTATCTAACTCTTACGGATCTGAAATCTGGAGAATGTTAGAGCAAATGTATATCAAAACGGCTCATACACTTTGCCGTTTGACAAGTTATTAAAAGTGGCGCCCGAACACCAAAAGACACAGTGTATGGGGAAAACACGTAGAGTACCAAATAAGTTTATAGACGCAAAAACAAACGCTGTTCCGCTTTTGATCCGCCTCCCAAGAAATGAACAATGAAAGACTGCAAGATAAGTTAAATATGTTGTAAATCTAAGACGGAATAAAAAAAAAAAAAAAAACCGTGCTTGCGTATCAGATATCGGCAAGTGCTTACGAAGTACGGTTTTGGTTATGTGCGGCTTAATGGAGATGTGAAACATGTGCCTTGGTTCTACAACTTTCTCAAGGAACGTTTACTGATTGTTGGAAAAACACACGGATGGTGCAGTAGGCTCCAGGAACACATGACAGAATATATTTATAACACATAAAAACCCATCAATATATTATATATTTTATTCTTCATTAAGATCTGTCATGTTCCTGGAGCTCACTGCACCATCCGTGTTTCCAACAATCAGTTAAACGTTCCTTGAAAAGTTGTTAGGTAACCCAATGCACATCTTTCCACATTCTCCATTAAGCCGCACATAACCAAAAACCCGTACATCGTAAGCGCTTGCAGATATCTGATTAAGCAGCACGTTTTTTTTTTTTTTTTATTCCTGTCTAGAATTTTACAAAACATATCTGTAAGCTTTCTGTGCGTCTTTTCATTGTTCCTTCTTGTGAGGCGGATCCAAAATCGGACAGCGTTTGTTTTTGCGTATATACTTATTGGTACTCTACGTGTTTTCCCCATAACGGTGTCATTTGGTGTTCTGAGGCGCCCACTTTTAATAACTTGTCAACGCAAAAATGTATGAGCCGTTTTGATATCATTTGCTCTAAAATTCTCCGATTTCAGATCCGTAGAGTTAGTAGGTTTTATCTGGGCATCAAACAATTTAGAAGAAAATGTAGGGGGGAAACATCGTTCTAACTTCCCATAAAAGTTTTAAATATTTCACAATACCTAGTTTGCCTTTGCTTGTCTGTTTTTGCATGGCGAGTGAGGATCTTTAAACGAGTGTCAGCCATACGCCTAAATATTTGTACGAGTTTCCCTTTCCTTTCCGATTTACCGTTACAACACACATTTTTCATGGAGAGTTCATAGCCCCCATTCTAAACACCCAATATTGGATTTCTCCAGGTTAACCGAAGGCAAGCGAGTCTGCAGTTTTTTTCTCAGTAAATCTAATTGGAGTTGTCAGGCTTTTTACTGCTGTATGAAAGCAAAGGCAAAATCGTTCTGCAAAAAGAATGATCAATAGTTCAACGACGTTCAGGGTGTAGCTGAACACCCGTGTTTACCGTTGTGGATTATGTTCAAGTGATAGTTCATTTATCCTGATTGAGAATAACAAGAGGACATGTAATTTCACCTTGTTAGAAGCCTTTCTGGCAACGAAAAAGAAATCAGGCAGACCTGCACCCACTACCGCATCTAAGCACGTTTTACCCACCTTGTTACATGCTTTGAATCAGCACTTAACATTTTACCGGATATTCGTTCTTCACATGATCAGCTCATAAACTTAGATGGAAAATGAGCGATCGAACGCCTTCCTAAATCAATGAAAGGCGAACGTAACAGTTTTTTGTTTCATGCTAGATGTTTTGAATACGCAGCAAAACGTGTAAAAGACATGATCAATAGTGCAATGGTACTGTTCTAAATCGGCTTGTTCCTCGCCAATGATTTCTTTATAATCAATCCAGTCTGCAGGCGTTAATTTACAAGATAGCTGTATAAACTTACTACATCATTCAAAAGAGAGACCCCTCTGTAACTGTTGGGATCATGAGGATTCACGTTCTATACGGTTCCTGAAGTAAAAAATAAAGTTAACGAAATTACTTCTAAATAAGGCAGTTATCCATGTATGCGAATAAATGAATACCTCTAGAATTAGTCATTGGACCACCTGCCTTATTGCCATTTTAAATGTCTTAAATTGAATCGATGATTTCTTCGCCCGGTAATAAACGAGTTTAAGCTATTATTTATTTCTTGATGTTCAACATTATTATTTCCTCAAAAACAATCGATGGTTGTGACAGTAATGTGCTTTCAAAAACATTCGCAAAAATGATTTGCAGTCTTCCTTCGAAATGTCTCCATGAAATCTTTTGCTTATGGTCTGACATTTTTCAGAGTAGCCCAAAAACAATTTAGGAGTGTTGGTAGCATTCAATAATTTGTCTCTAAGACCAGTTTTTATGCATTATCGGACTTAAGCTTTCAGTAAAATCTTCGTAGAGAATTTCTTCGGTTCCCAAGTTACTCACGTTAAATTTGCTTTGGTCGCGCATTTCTGCAGATTCTTAGGGAACTTTTACGGACCGCTTTTGTTGTCGTGCACTCTGTTCAAACCATACATGCTTTTTCGGGAAGCTACCAAATTTCAGTTGTTATTAACATACAATCTGAAGCCACTGTCAAAGTATCATTGAACACAGCATTGGACACAATACATCTACCACTCTACACAAAAAAAAATAACAACAAAATTCACCAAACTTACCAAAACTAATTCCGATTAAACCCCGAGTAAAAAAAAATTAAAAACTTAATAAAATATCCTTTAATCTAAAAAAAAAAATAGGCAAAACCTTATCCTTGATTGGTTATAAATTTTTTAATTATCAAAATTTTTCCGGAATAAACGGGTTTTAATTTTTAAAATTTTTTTTTTGTTAACGATTTTTCCCACAAAAAAACAGTCAAGTGTCAAAATTCGAAATTTCCGCCAGTCTTTCTTAAATTTTTTTAAATTTTTATTTGTTTTATTTAGGTTTTTTAATTAATTCTTTTCCAATTATGTTCCTTTTTTTCTTCGTGTCATTCCAAATCCCTTTGTCTTGGTTTTTTGTTTGGTGGTTGTTTGTTTGGGGGTTTTTTTTGGTTCCCAAAATTACCCTGTTAATTGTTGGGGTGTGCTTTTGCTTTTGGGCTTCGGACCGCTTTTGGGGGGAGCCTTTTGTATTTTTTTGGGAAAAATTTAGGTTGTTAAAAAAAATTGAAAGAAAAAAATTAAAAGAACATGAAAATAAAAAAACAAAATATTTGTTGGGCTTTTTAAAGAAAATTGGGTATAAAAAACCGTTTTTAAAAAATTTTTATTTAGAAACCCAAAAAAAAGGAAAAAAAAGCCCAAAAAATTTTTTGAAAAAAGAAAGGGGAAAGAGGGGAAGAGAAGGGAGGAAGGAGAGAAGAGGGGAGAGAGGAAAAGAGGGGGAAAACGAAAAGAAACAACAACAAACAAAAACAAATTTTTAAAAAGGGGGAGAAAAGGGGTGGAAAAAAAAGAAAAGAGAGAAAGGGAAAAAAGGGGGAAAAAAAAGAGAGAGAAAAGGGAAGAGAGGGGAACAAAAAGGGGGAAGAAAACAAAAACCAAAAAAACAGACAAAAGGGGCAAGATTAAAAGAAAAACCCCGACGAAAAGAACAAGAAAAAAAGGGGAAACAGAGAAGACGGAACGACTTTAAAAAAAAAAAAAGAAGAAGAAAGGGAAAAGGACAAAAAAATTTTTAAAAGAAAAAATTTAACAATAAATCCAATTTCATTTTTTTATTTATAAATTTAAAGGTAACTATCCATAACCCCCAAAAACACCCTAATTTTTTGGACAAAAACCATATAAATAAACAAAAAAAAAAAAAAAATTAATTTTTACACCACTCACCTGTTAAAATTTAAT
>JAMYXO010008196.1:0-2500 GCA_033310375.1 Conus canariensis
AGGTTATTTGGCGGCGAGGGAAAGATGGATGTGTAACGGACTTACTATACCTGTGCTGAATGTATATAAATATTTACGGATCTATTTTTCTACACGCCTAAGTTTTACCTTTGCCTGTAAAGATCTTGCATGTAGGGCAAAGAATGTTTTGATATGTGTCATGAAAAGATTGATTGCTTTGAATAACAATTCGTTTGAGCTATTTCTAAAAATATTTGATTCCCAAATACAGCCTGTTTTGATGGAAGGGGCTGAAATTTGGGGTTTGGATAGTGCTTTTGTTCATTGCGAGGCAGTACATTTATTTGCTTTGAAGAGGTTTCTAGGTTTTGACAAGCGTATTTCTAATGATTTGGTGTATGGAGAGACCAATAGATATCCACTGTTCATTTATTCAGCCATTAGATGTGTTCAGTATTGGTTAAAGCTTTTACACATGGACCATTATAGATTGCCTCGTAAGTCTTATGAAATGTTGTTCAAATTAGATGTAAAGGGAAAATCAAACTGGGTTTCAAATGTGCGTGTGTTTCTGTGTAAGCACGGATTTGGGGATGTCTGGCTGTCTCAGGGTGTTGGAAATCAAAGCCAGTTTATTCGTGTTTTCCGACAAAGGTTGATTGACTGTAGATGGCAAATGTGGGACGATCATAGACAAAGTAGTGGACGTTATGATTTGTACAGAAATTATTCTAGTTTTCGTTGTACTCAGCCTTATTTGAAATTTGATTTGGATATGCATCTGAAAAGATCCATTGCTAAATTCAGAGTTGGTGTTTCTGACATAAGGACTCATTACTTAAGATACAAACAACATAGACAAAATGACTTGGTATGTCCATTGTGTATGCAAGGTGAGGAAAATGAAAGACACTTTATGTTCCTTTGTCCAGCTTTAGAAGATATTCGTCAAAAATTTATTCCACAGAAATATAGGCGCCCATGTATGTTTCGTTTACAGTTACTACTTAGCTCTAACAGTTACAAGGTTATTAGGAATTTAGGTATGTTTCTGTTTAAGGCGTTTAAGATAAGAGAAATAATGACGTCTTAGATGGTCTTGTTGTGTTGTTGTTTTTGTTGTTGTTGTTGTTGTTGTTGTTTTCCTGATAAATCATTTGTTTCATACATTTAATGTGAATGATTGTGCTCATTCCCCTTCAAATGGGCCGATGGCCTTACTGAATAAAAATCTGAAGTCTGAAGTCTGAACTCCCCTCTCTCTCTCTCTCTCTCTCTCTCTCTCTCTGTGTGTGTGTGTGTGTGTGTGTGTGTGTGTGTGTGTGTGTGTGTGTGTGTGTGAAGGGTTATGTTGTATGTATGTGATACATATAATATATATATATATATATATATATATATATATATATATATATATATATATATATATAATGATGGAAGAATTGTTAACCTACACTTGTTTTCCCCCACTACTTAATTGTTCAGCACTATATATATATATATATATAATATATATATATATATATATATATATATATAAAGAGAGATGGGGGGGGGAAGAGAGAGAGAGAGAGTGAGAGAGAGAGAAAAAGAGAGAGAGCTAGTGGTATGATAGTAATAGTTAAGCAGGACTTAATTTGGCAATAGCGGCGGCAGCAGCAGCAGCTGCAGTAGCATTAGCAGTAGCAGCAGCAGTAGTAGTAGTAGCAGCAGCTGCTGCAGTAGTATTAGCAGTAGCAGCAGCAGCAGTAGTAGTAGCAGTAGCAGCAGCAGTAGTAGTAGCAGCAGCAGCAGCTGCAGTAGTATTAGCAGTAGCAGCAGCAGTAGTAGTAGTAGCAGCAGCAGCTGCTGCAGTAGTATTAGCAGTAGCAGCAGCAGCAGTAGTAGTAGCAGCAGCAGCTGCTGCAGTAGTATTAGCAGTAGCAGCAGCAGTAGTAGTAGTAGTTGTAGCAGCAGCAGCTGCTGCAGTAGTATTAGCAGTAGCAGCAGTAGTAGTAGTAGTAGTAGTAGTAGCAGCAGCAGCAGCTGCTGCAGTAGTATTAGCAGTAGCAGCAGCAGCAGTAGTAGTAGTAGCAGCAGCAGCAGCTGCTGCAGTAGTATTAGCAGTAGCAGCAGCAGTAGTAGTAGTAGTGGTGGTAGTAGTAGTAGTAGTAGCAGCAGCTGCTGGTGCAGTAGTATTAGCATTAGCAGCAGCAGCAGAGTAGTAGTTGTGGTGATAGTAGCAGTAGTTGTAGTAGTAGTAGTAGTAGTAGTAGTGGCATTGGTAGTAGTCGTCATCGTCTTTGTCTTTGTAGCAGTTGTAGAAGTAATAGCAGCAGTAGTGGTAGTTGTACTAGTAGTTGTAGTAGTAGCGGTTGTAGTAGTAGCAGTAATGCCAGTTGTGGTAGTAGAAGTAGTGGTAGTAGGGGTCATAGTAACAGTAGTTGTTGTAGCGGTAGTAGTAGTTGTTGTACTAGCAGCAGTAGCAGCAGCAGTAGTAGCTGTGTTGGTCGTAATAGTAGTAGTAGTAATAGTAGTAGCAGCAGTAGTAGTAGTAATA
>JAMYXO010008196.1:7500-11154 GCA_033310375.1 Conus canariensis
GTTTCATTGGTTTCAGTTGCATTGACATAGTCTCTTGTTTAATTAGTTTCTGTAGCTTTGACATAGTCTCTAGTTTGGTTAGTTTCAGTATAAGTTTCATCAAGGAGGTATCACTGCGTGCGGACTAGTCCATATAGCATTTACATTATATTATTATTTACATTTATATTACACAACATCTGCTTAGTTTTAAAACCACACTGAGTAGGATTCACAGTCGATGGATCAATGATTTGATGAGCAGGATGAAAGGATTTAAGACGAGCGTCTTATAGTCTTAGCAGATGTCTGACCTGAGCGTGACCCCAAAGCGCTGGTCAGGCCTTGGGCACTTACCTGACATTGTCTGCGCCGCCACTATTTTCATTCTATGAATGCGTTTGTTTGCGTTTATGTGCAGATGTGTGCATGTGTGTGCCAGTGCATGGATGGATGGCCACAGGCTCATGTGTGTGTGTGTGTTGTGTGTGTGTGTGTGTGTGTGTGTTGTGTGTGTGTGTGTGTGTGTGTTGTGGTGTGTGTTGTGTGTGTGTGTGTGTGTGTGTGTGTGTGTGTGTGTGTGTGTGTGTGTGTGTGTGTGTGTGTGTGTGTGTGTGTGTGTGTGTGTGTGTGTGTGTGTGTGTGTGTGTGTGTGTGTGTGTGTGTGTGGTGTGTGTGTGTGTGTGTGTGTGTGTGTGTGTGTGTGTGTGTGTGTAGTGGTGTGGGTGTGTGGTGTGGTGTGTGTGTGTGTGTGTGTGTGTGTGTGTGTGTGTGTGTGTGTGTGTGTGTGGTTGAGGAAGTAGGTTCAAACATGACTTGATCAGAGAAGAAACAAAATCAAATGAAAATTGCAAGCGAGCAAAACAGCGTCTAACATCAGAGAGGGAGAGAGAGCGCGCCAATGGACAGGGGAGGTAATTTCCCGTTGTGCAGCATGATGAACGAGCTATATAGTGATTACGCCACTTGCACATACTTCATTCAACATGTTCATGTTTGATTTCGTGGATTGGACAGGCCGAACGTGTTCAGAATCAGAGCTGGAGACCATTTCCTCTTCACAACGGATCAGTTTGAGGTCACCAAGGGAATTGTCCAGATCAACGTAGTAAGTGTGTCCTGCTTCTCTTCTTACAGAATGTGTGAACAGGTTTATGTCGTTTGCAGGTCAGAGTCTAACCGGATCGGCCATTTCCACCTGAAGGACGGACAGGACGGTTCAAACAGGACAGCAAACGGGACTGCGTGTTACTTTTTTCCTAATGTTTTTGTTTGTTTTGTTTGTTTTGTGTGTGTGTGTGTGTGGGGGGGGGGGGGGGGGGGAGGGTCGATTTCTATTCAGGTCCACCATGTTTTTCTCTTCCTACTTTCCCTTGTGGTCTCTCTCTCTCTCTCTCTCTCTCTCTCTCTCTCCCCTCTCTTCCTCTCTCTCTCTCTCTCTCTCAGGTATGGGTGAATACAAGAGGACAGTGTTTGTGAAAGACCAGAACAGCAGAAAATCTGAGAGGTACGGACCACCCAGCACAGTCCCGAGCAGTCTGAGAGTGCAGACCATCCCTCAAGTGCCTGACACTCCAGTAAAGACCAACAATAGTGTCCAGGATAGTTATAACAGAGATTGTCTTGTCTCTAAGCCAACAGAAGGGTGCCAAACTGTGTTTCAAAGGAATGTCGATAACAACGATGACATTGCTCTGTGCGATGAGAACAAAGATTTCCATGCTGATGAAGTCCAAGACAAAACTGGTATGATGATGGCGTGGTGTTAAGCGATGTTCATGATGCCCATGCACAAAGCCAGGACACAATCCACAAGGCACAAGAACTGATAGACAACAGAGTAGAGATTACAGACGAGAACATCTCTAACACCGACAGACAGGGGCAGACGGATGAACACAGAGAATCGAATGCACATTGTGACGGTCAAGATGACAGACAAAATATTGACACAGACTGATTCGGTTCTAGCTGACAATCCAAACGATACTGTGACAGATACATGCACCGACATTGGCTTGTCAGAAATGCAAGAAATGCAAACCACTCAAGGTACAACAGTCCATGAAGATAAAACAACAAGACAATGCTGTCTCATCAAGGACAACTATACAGGATAGGCCACCTCGACGAACTGCCTCACTCAGACAAACAGACTGTGCAAATAAATCAGCCATGTCACAGAGGTCAGGCAGTCAAAGCAGCATCCTCGATTCTCTGTTGAGAACATCATCTAACGATCGCTCTAAGGTAAATGAGGCTTGTAAACGCAGTAAACCAAACAGTCGTCCAGATAACAACAAATAGGAAATCGGCCGGGCCACAGTATCATGGAGCAAAAGTACTGACGATAAAACCTCCCAATCTGTGAGGGCTGATAGATCTGCCCGAAAAAGATCAGAAAAGTAGCATTGTGAATAATATAGATAATATAAATAAATCAGAAGTAAAATTTCTCAGTTACAACGTCAATGGCCTTCTACAAAAACTGGATAATAACGAGTTTACCAACTTTCTTTTGTTACACGATTTTATATGCCTAACTGTGACATTTATGGCAAATGATTTAAATTCCCCATTGTTCAGTAACTTCATAATTTTTTCGATAAAAGCAAAGAAGCTTTCCCTTCAAGGTCGATACTCTGATGGAATAACTGTTACGATTAAGAACAAATTTGAAAAGTATGTTGAACAAATTCAAATAAAAAGCCCTCATGCTGTCATTATCAACGTCCATAAAGATCTGTTTTCAACGGATCGCCATATAATGCTAATTTGTTCATATATTCATCACATGATTCTGTCTTTTGGAAAGACCAATACGATGGTTTTGGTATGGAAGTTTGGGAACAAATCATATTAGACCTTCAACACTCCTACAATGATTTCTACATTCTCTTAACTGGAGATATCAATTCCAGAACAGGGTGTTGTAATTATTCTTCTGTAGAAGATAATATAGATTTCATCGGCCCACATGCCTCTGTAGAGATTCTCAGGACAGCGTTATAAATTGTTTTGGTAACCGGTTGCTTGAAATTTGTAATATATTTGATTGTGTTATTTTAAATGGTCTACGTGAAAAGAATTTTGATGATAGCTGCACATATATCTCATCTCTAGGCTGTAGTACAGTACATTACTTTGTAGCATCAAGTGAACTATTTTTATTCATTGGTATTGCTGCAGTTAATATCGAAAGTATTGGACTCAGATCATTCGCCATTTGTAATGCGAGTTGATCTGAAGGTTGGTGGAACTGAAGCATGCAATGAACAAATGATGAAAGATGAAAGTAGTTCAATAGAAACAATCAGGTGGAACGATGACAAAAATGGTATATTTGTCAACAGGCTGAATAGTGATAACATACAGAACAAAATTACATTGGCTTTTAATTCGTTGGATTCCGATGTTGATAATACATTGACACTGTTTGTTCAAAGCCTAACTGAAGCTAGTGAGTGCATGTCCTTCAAATCTCGTTCTGATCAGAACAAGCGATCAGAATGGTTTGACACAGAATGTAATCAAGCTAAAAAAAAAAAAAAAAAACAAAGCAAAGAACCTTGAACCGTTTTAGAAAAACTAAGGACAAAACAGACAAATGATTTACGTCCAAGAACGGAAAAAGTACACGCACTTACTGAAAGCTAAACGACGAGAGTTCAGGAA
>JAMYXO010008197.1:0-7500 GCA_033310375.1 Conus canariensis
CACACACACACACACACACACACACACACACACACACACACACACACACGCCTGTTTTGAATAAACAGACTGGGGCGTTTTCTGGACGATGAGAGCCCACTAGACAAGACAACTGACGTGATCTCCAGCTACATCAACTTTTGCGTGGGCATGGTACTACAGACAATGGAGATCAAGCTGTACCCAACTCCAAGCCCTGGATCACCAAGGACCTGAAACAGCTGCTGAAAGAGAGAAAGTCAGCTCTGAAAGAAAAGGACACCAGGAATATGCAGCTCACCTAGAAGAAGATCGACAAGAGGATCAGGAGGAGAAGAAGTACTCTGCAAAACTCGAGGACAACTTCCGGCAAGGTGACTCCAGGAAGTGCTGGCAGAACATCTCTGCCATAACAGGGTACAGGCCCAAGAAAGCTGAACTGAGAGCAGATGAGAGAGGAGATTGGCCAATGAACTGAATGTGTTCTACACACGTTTTGACCAGCGGGACTTCAGCATTGAGCAGCAGCGAGCCATGGACACGGTGTCCCAGCTCCCTGGATCCCCAGTGACCATCAGTGGAGAGGAAGTCCGCAGACTGTTCAGGAAGCTGAATGTCATAAGTGCCTCTGGTCCGGATAGCATCAGCAGTTTGACTCTGAAAACCTGCAGCAACTCCTTGGCCCATGTCTTCAGAGAGCTGTTCCAGCGATCATTTCAGGAAGGCCATGTTTCGCGATTATGGAGGTCATCCACAATCATTCCTGTACCAAAGAAGAAAGTGTTCAGTCAGCTCAACGACTGCAGACCAGTGGCGCTAACATCAGTCCCCATGAAATGTACTGAGGAAATTGTCCTCAAGCATCTCAGGGGAGAGACTGAAGACCATCAAGATCCACTGCAGTTCGCCTACACCAGAGGTAGGAGCACAGAAGATACCATCCTGACAATGCTGCACCACCTCCACCAGCACCTTGATAGGCTAGGGACGTTCGCCAGGGTTCTGTCTGTGGATTTTCAAGTGCCTCCAACACCATTCAGCCCCTTCTCCTCGTCGGGAAACTACTGGCCATGGCTGTTAACCCAGAGATCATCAAATGGATCTTCAGCTTCCTGACTGACAGACCACAGCAAGTCGTAGTTGGCCGGGTTGTCTCTGATGTCCTGGTGACCAATACAGGAGCCCCACAGGGGTGTGTTCTGTCGCATGCCCTATTCACCATCTACACAGCTGACTGCCGCACCAGGAAGGCATGCAATCTGCAGATCAAGTTCGCATATGACACGTCGCTTACAGGGCTGATGCACGACTCTGATGAAACATGTACCGAGAGGCAGTCGGCAAGTTGGTGGACTGGTGCGACAGGAAATTCCTTCAGCTCAATGTCACCAAGACAGAGGAGATGGTCATCGACTTCTGTAGGAACCCAAGCAGCACTTGTCATCAAGGAAGAGGAAGTGCGCATTGTGCGCACCTACAAGTACTTCGACACAGTCATTGACAAGTTGGAGCGGACCCCTAACATCGGCATGTGCTGCAAGAAGGCCAACCAGCGTCTTTTCTTTCTGCGGAAGCTCCCACAGTTCAGGGTCAACAGCACCTTCCTGAACTTTGTTCCATCAGTCAGTGATCCAGTCCATCTTCCTCTACAACCATCTGTGCTTCCATCCATTCTCCTCTACAACCATCTGTGTGTGTGTGTGTGTGTGTGGTGTGTGTGTGTGTGTGTGTGTGTGTGTGTGTGTGTGTGTGCGTGCGTGAGTTTGTGCGTATGTGTGCGTGTGCGTGCGTGTGCTGCGTTGTGTGTGTGTGTGTGTGTGTGTGTGTGTGTGTGTGTGTGTGTGTTGTGTGTGTGTGTGTGACGGAACAAGCTCATGAATAAATAGAACGAAAAATATTTTGTGACGTCTTTAACAAATACGTAAGTTTCGTTCGTTGTTATGTCCCTTGTATCCATGGTTTATTGGCGAATATCTCCAAGTAAAGTCACATGTTACCGTTGACCAATGAACTGCCTTTGTCGTTGACAACTAAACTAAACATTCAATGTCACCGAGCAACACTGATCTTCGGCAAGATCGGGAACAACGGGCAGCAGGCATTGAAAGGTGACAGCAAGAAGATTAAACTCTGCAACGATCCAGCGTTTGAAGCGGATTAGAGGAAGATCTGAAACTGAAGAAGGCTACAGCACGCTAGCCGTGGAGAAATGGTTCAGTAATCTGGCGAAGAGCAAGAGACGGCCGCAGACCAAGGGGAGCTGGGCCATTCGTGCGATCCACCACAGAAGGGACTGGAGGCTGGACGTACCATTGCTGGGGTTGGTGTGGGCCAGAGCGGCAGCATCAGCAGAATTCCACAACCATTTCGGGAAGATTGCCTGAGTAGGCGATGTTTGGATTTGTAGGCTAGACTTATTTATAGATTGTTAATGTGTTGAGAGATTCATTTTTGTAACTTGGAACTGATGTTCGTTAAATCAGCATAATTCTTATTCTTTATTCATGCGATTTGCTTGGCAATGTAAATCTACATGACTATCATCAACTTGCACAAGCTTTTTCATATTCAAGCCGTTGGATGCGCGATCAGTTAATTTTGCGACATTTCGTGATCGTGATGGCAGAGCATGCTCGTTGCCCAGACATCGCGATATGTCATCACCATCTTCGTTCACCCACATTTCCATCTGTGTCGTGAAATGTTCTAATCAATGATTATTTCCTCCACAGGTTATCCACTTGCAATGAATCATATTTGTGCAATAGAAGTTGGTAAAGTGAGATGATCTTCTCTGACAAAATAATGGAGTAAGATTAATTGTAGTAAATTATCAAGTAAGAACGAACCTCATAAGTTTTTTCTTCATTGATACTATTCTATTTAAACAAAGAGACTTCAAGAGTGTGTACAGAAGCTAGCTAAGATAGTGCGTGCTATTGTAAAGGGGTTGGATGGGGGTGTGTGAAGAACAAGAGCAGACGTACAGTCGTGAAGAGATTTCTGAGAAACTGTCCGTCTGTCCTCCAGGTTTTTTTTTTATTTTTTTTTTTTGTCTTCAACATCTATCAACCCACGATCATCATCACGTAACCTCATCAACCACGTCCTGCAAATCGTGAAGGAGGGGGGCTGGGCATCAAATCCGTAATCTACAACGACCACGCCAACAACGACGCAGAGAACAAGAGCTAAGTCTACATCATCGTCATTCGTGAAGCATCTACACCCCTCACCCCTCTAGTCTGAACTTTTTCCTAGTTTCTTCTTCCCATTGGAACTCTATGACTGTTTGTTTTGAGCGTCGTTCTATCATGCACATCGTTGTCACACATCATCAGCTGTGCAGGGGGCGATCTGTGAGTACATCCTAGAATTCCTGACATAACCTATGCAATTGTTCTGTCTGAGCCGAGGAAAGGTTGGAACCACAACAAACGTCCTGCCACGACTCTTCCTCGACGAGAGGAACAGTATCCTCATCGCCACACTCGGCGACGACAGGGGTGTATCCTGTCTGGCACTGAGTTCGCCGCACGTATGCTTTCAGGAGGTTAGCGTGATACAAACGTTCCTTCCCTCGCACTTGAATACGGTAATCCCAATCACCCACGCGACTGCAGACCACGAAAGGGCCCTGCCAAGCAAGCTGTAGCTTGTTCTTCTTTTGGGGAAGGAGAAGCAATACTTCATCACCCAGCTCGAACCAACGCTCAACGCTGCGCTTGTCATACAAAGCCTCGTACTTGGCTTTTGCCGACCGCAAATGCTGCTGAGCAAGTTGGCAGGTGTCAGCGATGCGGTTACACTGATCAACCACATATCGACTCTCCTCCTTGACGACAGGTTCCATATCGTTGTGGGTCCACATCTGCTTCAAGATGTTGGTGGGTCCTCGTACTGTTCTGCCATGCAGGAGTTCGAAAGGGGAAAAGCGCATGCTTTCCTGTGGAACCTCCCTGTAGGCGAACAGCACGGCAGGGATAAAACGGTCCCACTCACGAGGTTGCTCTGCACACAGGCGACGCAACATCTGCTTCAAGGTCCCATTAAAGCGCTCGACAAGGCCACTGGCCTGCGCATGATAGGGTGACGTCGTCTCCTTGTGAACATTGAGAAGAGTGTTTACCTCCTGCATGGTTTCAGACAGAAACTGAGTTCCCTGGTCAGAAAGGATTTCTTGGGCACGCCAGTGCGCGTCCAAATCTGCCAGAGAGCTTCAGCAACAGTAGGGGCATCGATAGTCCTAAGTGGGACAGCCTCTGGGTATCGAGTCGCATAGTGTACTACTACCAAAATGTAGCGGTGACCGCGATCGAATGGTGGATTAATAGGTCCCACAAGGTCAACACCAACCTTGCTGAATGGCTCCCCAACCAGTGGCACTGATCCTAGGGGAACACGTGTCAAGCGACCCTTGGGCGTTGTCCGTTGGCAGACATCACAACTGCGGCAGTACCGCCTAACCTGAAAGTTCATTCCCGGCCAGAAAAAGTCCTGTCTTACTCGCTCGAGAGTCCGCTTTGAGCCCATATGGCCTGCCATGGGTGAATCATGGGCCTGCCGGAGAATGGATTCTCTCAAGCCTTGGGGGACGACTAACTGCTTGACCACCCAATCTGCCTGAGTGAAGACCCTAAACAGGATCCCCTTGTGAGCTTAAAGCTCACCTTGGCATGTCGGGCAGACTGAGCAGGACGATCCACCAGTTGTAAGCGTTGGACATCCAAGTCCCTGGCCTGAAGATGAACCATGGTAGCAGGATCGGCCCTTGCAAGAACCTCGTCAGAGATTGGTTGTAGAACAGGACGCAATTCCTGTTCCTGCTTCTTTGCTTTGGCGCGCGTGGTAACTCCCAAACACGCCTGTATGGGCAGATCCGTAGACACAGATTGACTGCGTCTGTCTGCAAATGTGATGGTATTCCCTATGAGAAGGGAATATAGAGGTCCGCTCCACCGCGATGGCCCATACTTCTCCACGGAAGTAGGGGGTGGAGATGGGAATAAGTACAGAAGGACGGGTGGAGGTAAAAACAGCCTCCAACCCACTGACTGGCGCCCTGCTGAGCCTCAGGGGAACCAAATCCTGGTCCACAAAGAGCGTTGATGCTCCCGAATCCCTGATGGAGTCGACCAAGAAAGAACCAACAACAGAAAGAAACACTGGACACTCCGTACCACCAGAAGCCAATTAGTCCCATGACTACCGGCAGCTTTAGGGCAATCCTTCCTTATGTGGCCGGGACGACCACAAAGAAAACACAGTCGGGGTGCTGAGGTCCCCGATGAACTGCCTGCCTTGTTCGACCCGCTAGCAGTCATCGGAGCCTTACTGCCACCAATTCCTTTGAGGGTCTTCCTGTCCGTATCTGGGCGATGCCCATAAGCTCTACGGGCTTCAGCAAACACCCCAGCAGTACGAATCGCAGCCGCGAAATCCTTTGGTGCTGTCTCGCCTATACGGATCCTCAACTCTGGGGACACAGTGTTGGTAAGCTGTTCATTGAGGATCAGATCCTCAAGCTCCAGCTTGGCCAACTGACGCCAATAGCCTAGCGTTTTGCCAGCCTATCTCCAAACTGCACGAAGGTCTCGTCGTTCTTTCTCATGGATCTGAACTTCCTCCTGTACGTTTCTGGGGTAAGATGGAAACGTTTACGCAGAGCCAACTGCATGTCTGCATAAGACGCGCCTTCATTCAGAGTAAGCACACACTCCCTGGCAGCACCTGATAGTCCAGAAAAAAGGTCCATGGCCTTATGTTCCTCGGACAATTGCTACGAACTAGCTACCTTGTCAAAGTGCTCCAAGAACATAATGTCCTCACTGGGTTTGAACTCTGGAAGCTTTAATTTTGGGCCTCTAACTCCATCATTTGCCTGTCGATTAACCCTCTGATTTACAGATGCGGGAGTCCGCGAAAGAAATTGTTCCATCTCTTCCCTACGTTGTGCTGCTTCCTCACGACAGAGGGCTAACTCCTGCTGACAACGCTCTTCAGTCTTGATCAGCTTTTCCTTACGAAGGGTTTCCTGTCTGGCAGCCTCTTCCCTTCGCAGAGTTTCCTGTCTGGCAATCTCCTCTCTGCACAGATCTTCCTGTCTGGCAGTCTCCTCTGTGCAGATCTTCCTGTCTGGCAGTCTCCTCTCTGCGCAGATCTTCCTGTCTGGCAGTCTCCTCTCTGCGCAGATCTTCCTGTCTGGCAGTCTCCTCTCTGCGCAGATCTTCCTGTCTGGCAGTCTCCTCTCTGCGCAGATCTTCCTGTCTGGCAGTCTCCTCTCTCCACAGAGCTTCCTGTCTGGCAGTCTCCTCTCTCCACAGAGCTTCCATCCTATCTAACTCTTCCCGATGGAGGGTAGTATCCTCTCGTCGCTGTCGCTCCAGAAACATCAGGACGGAGGCGAAATCCTGAGCAGGAATCACCACTCTCGACACGGGAGGAGGACCCGTTTGCCCCATCCCTTGGGTCTCGACCTTCCCATGAGGAAAGTCCCCCGGGGCATACTCCTTGCGAGGGGAAGCATGGAGAGGAGAGGGTTTCGGCATCCACGACCCAGCAGAAGCCCACAGTTGCCTAACCATACTCTGACGCATCCGAGTGGACGTGTCAGGTGGGGTCTCAGCAGAGAGATCCCCTAGCGAAGAAGTAGCGAAAGTACTCGCAGGATTATCGGCTACAGCACTGGAGTAGGTATAAGTCCCAGTAGTCAAAGTACTGGTACTAACAGTAGGGACTATATTTTGAAGACCTTTTGAAGAACACACACACACACACACACACACACCACACACACACATACACTAACATACACACGCACGCGCGTGCGCGCGCGCAACACACACACACACACACACACACACACACACACACACACACACCACAGTGCACGCAAAGAGAGAGAGAGAGAGAGAGAGAGAGAGAGAGAGAGACAGACAGACAGACAGACAGACAGACAGACAGACAGACAGACAGACAGACAGAGGCAAAGACATAAAGAGGGAGGAGAGAGACAGAGAGAGAGAGAGAGAGAGAGAGAGAGAGGGGGGAGGGAGAGAAAGAGACAGACAGACAGACTGAGACAGAGAAAGGGTGAGAGCTGTAACATGGAGCTGTAATATGACCACAATCATAAAGAAGAAAAAACAACATGAAAACCCTCACACAGACAGAAGCATTAATAGCAAAACATGGACCTTGTTGGTGCCCATATGGTCGCCGGCCCATAAAGTCGCCGGCCCATAAAGTCGCCGGCGACCATATGGGCAGGGACTTCGGTGCCCGTACGGTCGCCGGCCCATAAAGTCGCCGACGACCGCACGGGAAGGACTTTGACGCCCGTAAAGTCGTCCCCTGCCCGTAAAGTCGCCAATAACAAGATTGTAATGATTTGTTATGACTTATTAGTGCAAGAAATGATGTGTAGCCTATATTTATACCCCCCACAAAATCATATATCAACAAACATCAACATCAATTAGGCCTAAATGCACGCGGATTATCAATGATGCTTTGCCTGTG
>JAMYXO010008198.1:0-11153 GCA_033310375.1 Conus canariensis
TGGAGCAACTAGCTGCAGCACAAGATGCTTATGAAAAGCGGAGAATTAAGCAGTTAGGTTTCATTAATGACAAACGTAAAGAACAGGGACATGCAGCTTACACATTTAAAGATGTTGATCAGGCAATAAAAGAATATTATCTAGTAACAGGCAAACCAATCGAGACATTGCCCCCACCAAAATTCAGTGACTTTTATCAACCATCAGAAAAACAAAAATGCAAGAAATATTGTTTATTGCCTTTGGTATGACCGTTGTGTATTTTGTTGCACATAATATTGGCTGAATAAAAAATGAACAAGATCTATTATTCGCCCAAAGGATATTGAAAGGAATCACTGCAATTAAAAAGCTAAGCCAAGCAGCGGGAGTTAGTGAACAAACAGCAAAGGAATGGTTATCTAAACAAGCGATTTGGCAAATTTATCTGCCAGCGCCTAAACGAATACAGAGACCGCACTTTTGTAAATACAACGCCAAACGACACCCATCAAATGGACCTTCTATATTTACCTCATGATACGATTAGACGAAAAAGATTTAAGTATGCACTTACAGTCATTGACATGGCTTCAAGATACAAAGATGCGGAACCATTAACACAAAAGAGTGCTTCTGCTGTTGCTGTTGCTATACAACTGATATATCAACGAGGCCCGCTAACTTATCCTCGCATGATTCAAGTCGATGATGGAAAAGAATTTAAGGGCCAAGTGAATCAATTATTGTTAAAACATAGAGTTACCATTAAAAGAGGCATTCCAGGAGTTCACAGATCACAGGCTTTGGTTGAAAACTTTAACAAACAGTTATCTGAAAGACTTTTCTCGTACCAGTATCACAGAGAGCTGATTGACAATTCTCGCAACACAGAATGGGTTAGAAGACTGCCCTCAGTTTTGCGCGCAATGAATAATGAAGAATTTAAATTAACAGGTCTAAAACCAGTACAAGCAATCAAACGAAAAACAATAAATGTTGTTGAAGAGTCTTCATCCAGCAAACTATTACCATTTGGTTTGAAAGTAAGGTACGTTTATTTACCAGGAGAAGCAGAAGGGGACACTCGCATCAGGGCAACAGATCCAGTTTGGAGTGTTGATCCATATGAAATAAAACGAATTGTAAAAATGAATCCGCCTGTGTATTATTTACGAGAAACTGACACAACAAAACGACCAACCCCTCAAAGATCTTTTGTGAAGGAAGAACTGCAGATAATCCCACCAGACACAGTTCCGCTTTAACTGATTTATGTAAATATATTTGAGTTAAAAATGGAAGCTCAGAAGAAAGAATCCTTACATGAAACTAGAATGGAAGCACAGAAGGAAGCAAGAATAGCAAAGAAAGAGGTCTCGGAATTAATACAAGATTATTTGGTGCTAAAAATATTACAGCAGTATCTAGTAATCTAGAACGGCTAGAACGGCTAGAAACCAAAACCCCAAATTTTGATTTTCAGATATGGGAAAAAGAATGTATTGAAATGATAAAATGGGGAAAAGAATATCTTGAAATAATAAAAAAAAATCGAACACATTTAGCAGTAATGAGTAATAATTGGGTGAATTGCATAGTGATGTAATTGAGCTTGGGTTTATGTAGTTGAGCTCATGATAAAAGGCCTTCTGTTCTCCAGTGTCCAATTGCGTATGAAAACTCTGGATTAACAAATACTCGTTTAGTGTTTGTTCTATCTAATGACTTCTTTGTTACAACAGTTGTGTTGATCTCATGTAGATTAGATCGTAGTTTTACGTTGTCATGATGAAAAGTCTTTTTATTGAACAATGCTTCCTTGTAGTTGTCATGTGATATGCTTGATTGCACAACACTGCGAGATATTCCCTTTGCTTTTTTGATGGTTTTTTCTTGACATGAAATACTGTACATTTTTTTACCTTAAACCAATAAACTCCTTGATCACCCCTCCAGATAATTCATCCTTCATCTTTCCTAAAACCTTCTTATTAACAGTTGAATGCAAAGGTGAATCTTTAGGATAATCAGATGTATCATACCATCCTGCATGCCCTTTAGCTACTTCTATTTCCATGTCTTTATAGATATATATATATAAAAGACAAACACACAAACGGACATGAACAAATACAAATAACCGTTTCTGTCCGTTTGTGTGTTTGTCTTTTGATCTCCCTTGCATCTTTGGGTGGATCCTCAAGCGTATGCTCAAAGATTGTCCCCTACATTTTATACTATTTGCATAATGTCTTAAGTTTTCCTGCAACTTTTTTCCTCCCCACACTTTCGTTTGGTTTCATTTACTACTCTTCGCTGGCTGCTTTGGGGGTGCTATTGGATTCTTTTTTGCACCCTTGGTGGTGAGAACACCACAGTATTATGGACTGTGGTGTGTCTCTATTTGACGCCAGGAGCGCAGACACAACCAGCCGTGTCTCCCTGATGAGTCCGACCCAGCGGACGAAAGGCCTCGGAGCAGGCAATACAAATATATCTGCCTTCAAAAGGGATTGCGATGGTTGCCTTATGCAGCTAGTGAAGAGTTTTCATGTTTGTAACATGTTTTCTTGATTTCATGTTCCCAGTTTCTCCATCTTCAAATTCCCCCCCCCCCCCCCCCCCTCCTGAAGTCCAAATCTTTGCCGAAGTCATTACTATGAAGATAGTTCAGTTGTTGGCCTGCGCTTGTTTTTTTCCCCCCACTATTAGATTGTTCGTCTATGTATTTGTCTGACTTTATTCAAGTTTAAAAGGCTGTGCCAGTCTTGAATAAAAGTTACTCTGTGTTAGGTTTTCTTATGGGAGCAAAAAATACCCAACTTGTTACTGTTTATTTTTATCTGTCTGCAAGGAACGTAACCATTCTCTCTCGTGTGTGTGTGTGTGCGTGCGTGCGTGTGTGTGTGTGTGTGTGAGGTGGGGGGGGGGGTGTGTGCGGGCAACGAAACTATAACATTTGATGGGAATCTCTCTCTCTCTCTCTCTGGGGATAGGAGGGAGGGGGGGGGGGAGCGCGCTTGTGCGTGTGTGTGTTTATCCCTCTCTCTCTTTCTCCCCGTGTGTGCCTCTCTGTGTGTGTGTGTGTGTGTGTGTGTGCGCGCGCGCGCTGTGCGTGCGTGTGTGTGTGTGTGTGTGTGTTGCGGAAAATTCTGAAGATGGTCAAAATGAAACTGTGTATTCACAACCAGACTGTTACAGTTTGAAGACAACATGTCAAGTGCGCTATTCATTATGTAAGATTACCCGAGGACTTCACAGTGGCAAGACAGATGCCCAGAAAATAGGCGATGACTTATGTCTAACACTGGGAGGTAAGTTAAGTTGCCCTACCTGTGTATATAACTGGACTCGTTTATTGAGTGCAATGTCAATAGCAAAGGGATATTCACGATGTTACGCGGTTGGCGTTTTCTCTTATAATATGCCACTGCGCTCCATGTACAGACACTGTGCAGTTTGTGGAGATAAGACAGTACTTTATCACACTGTCTATAGTGGTGTTAAAATGTACTTGGGACTAAAAGAATATTTGAGTTTGTGTTTGAATAGTAACGAAGTATATTTACTGTTTCGTGTTTTCTCTGATTTCGCCTATAGGCCCGCTGTAATGTGTACATTCAATAAAACTATGGGTGTGGTAAAGTCTTCTCATTCAAGGAGTATTTATTTGACCACCATACCTGTGAAACAACCATTTATGATAGTATGCGGTGATGGTCATTTGACTTACACATTTCTACTCTGCCACCACATGCTTGATGAAGATTTCTGTCAAACAAATACCTCTTGCGCTTCCTCCTACCAGATCTCGACGACTGGTATGATCCTTGATCCTAAGAAATACACTGTCATTTCAGTTCCTTTATTTGAGTGCAGTGATGCGCTCCTGGCTTTAGCATACACCCTGGTGTGTAATTTCATAAACGAGTGTCAGGACAAGAGTGACGAATCCTTCTGTCGTCATTCTCCATGTGTGGATACCTTCACGTGTTCTACTGGTCAATGTGTGCCCTATGATAAGGTGTGTGATCAACGATTTCACTGTTGGGATGAATCCGATGAACGCGATTGTAAGCAGATCAGATATATATACGTGAATCTTCCATCCTTTCCCTCTCCTGCTCTGATTAATTTCAATAGTAACTTGCTGTTCACCTCAATCCCAATGAATTCCAACGAGTCCTGTCCTGACAGCCACTATCGTTGTCCAGGTGACTTCAACGACTGTCTGCCTGTCTACACACGCTGCAATGGAATGTACGACTGTATTGACCACCGGGATGAAGAGGGGTGTGCGGATATGACATGTTCTGGATTTTTGCGATGCAGAACTTCAAGAATATGCGTGCATAATGATCAGTTGTGTGACGGCTGGTCTCATTGTCCAATGCATGAAGATGAACTACTCTGTGACATGGCCTGCCCTGTAGACTGCCAGTGTCAAGGTCACACATTTCGGTGTTTCCATCCCTTCGCTGCAGCACTCTTTCCTGACCTCCGTTCCCTGGACGCCACAGGGTCTGGCATGACCCTGTCTGAGGTCAGCCACAATACCTATCTCATTCACCTGGTCCTTGCCCAATGTTCTTTAACGCACATACCCAACATGACACTGGCAAATGTAAAGTTCCTTGACCTCCATGGTAACCGATTGCAGCAAATTAGTTTGGCAGTTTTTGTTCGTTTTGAGAGTCTAAAATCATTGTCACTGTCAAAGAACCCTGTGATCTCACTGTTCATGGACAACTCAAATTCCCTCAAACAGAACAGACTTTCAGCCATAGATCTGTCCCTAACTACGCTCACATTGTTTGACGCACAGCTCTTCTCTGCATTCTCTCGCATACAGATACTGAATTTAAGTTTCACTTCTATTCACACTTTCCTCAGCAGTTTTCAGTCCATGCCTCATCTGATTGAATTGCACATGGAGGGCAGTCCGGTGAAAAGGTTTCCAGTGGATATTTTCAGACATCTTTCCCGTTTGAGTGTTATACACACGGACAATTACAAATTGTGCTGCAGTGAGATTGTGCCTCATGGTTTCGATAGTAGTTACTGCCACGCTCCAAAAGATGAGATATCCTCGTGTGAAGACTTGCTGCAGTCATGGACATACCGCATGTTTCTGTGGCTGATCGTCTGTCTGTCTCTGATTGGTAATGTATTCTGTTTCGGCGCACGTGCGTTTTTAAGAAGTATGGCTTCTGTCGGTGGTCATAGCGTGTTTGTCACCAACCTAACAATGGCGGACTTTCTGATGGGTGTCTATATTACCATTATTGGAGTGGCAGATGAAAGGTTCAGAGGCAGATATCTTCATCATGATGACAAATGGAAAAACAGCGTGGCATGTAAAGTTGCTGGATTTCTGTCTCTGTTGTCCAGTGAGACGTCAGCACTGATTATCTGGTTTATCACTCTGGATCGCTTCATTGTCCTTAGATTTCCATTCAGCACTATGAGATTTCAGAAAATGTCTGCAGCAATGGCTTGTCTGCTAACGTGGATGGTTGGCTGGCTTTTAGCCTTTTTGCCTTTGCTTCCGATGACATCACACTGGCAGTTTTACAGTCAGACAGGCATATGTATTCCTCTGCCTGTCACGAGACAGAAATTCAAAGGAAGGGTGTACTCGATAAGTGTTTTAATTATTATGAACTTTGTTTTGCTTTCATTTATCTTTATTGGGCAGATCTTCATTTACTGGTCTATACAGAGCAATGCATTGAAAACGCACTCCACCAAAGTGTCACGCGACGTGACCATAGCTCGGCGGTTGATTAGTGTTGCTGTAACCGATTTCTTGTGTTGGTTTCCCATTGGACTGTGTGGAATTCTGTCACTGGCTGGCACTCCCATCCCTGGGGAAATGAATGTGGCTCTAGCTATTTTCGTATTGCCTGTGAACTCTGCTATAAATCCCTTTATGTACACATTCAATACTTTGATGGAAAAACGGAAAAAATCCAACGAAGCCAAGTTTCTAATGTGGTTGAAATCACATCCCAATATGGTTGATATTTGACAGGATATGTAACCACTATAGAGAAAATTGTGAAACAACGGCACTGTTTTTATTTTGTTGCATCCAACAGGACTATTTTGTCTTATTGCTACCTTTCCTTTTCTTGAAAGTATGTTTGCAACAATATAAGAGAGAGAGAGAGAGAGAGAGGAGAGAGAGAGAGAGAGAGAGAGAGAGAGAGAGAAAGATTCTCAGGGCATGCGCGCTTGACCCGTGCGGACGTGTTTTTCTCAGCAAAGAATGTATATGCACTGACCAAAGAACAAATTCACATTTTCACTGACATAAGCTAGACAAAAAGGAACGAAACTGTCAGATATGAACATGAGAAGACTCAGTAGCTGATTAGAATCTGCGTAATTGTCACCATTATAATCGAAGTGCTCATTTTTTTCCCCAATCACTGTTCTAGTTTCTTTCATTATAGACATGATCAAACTCATAGGCTAAACATTAATCAGTGAATAAGAAACTAACCCTCTCTCTCTCTCTCTCTCTCTCTCTCTCTCTCTCTCTCTCTCTCTCTCTCTCTCTCTCTCTCTCTCTCTCTCTCGTGGAGGGCAATAAACACTATTGTACGCAACAAGCGTACAGATTCACAAAATTCAAGCACAAACATCACCCCGGACAAATTTAATACCCACTTTCTGTCATTATCAGATACCCTTACTCAAGCTTCACAGACTATAAGAGCACCAAATAGATATACATGCCCGACTTCCCTAATATCATTTTGCAAACAAAAACTTGGATCCAGTAACTCAGTCAAAATTCCCCTTCTTGCTGTACATGAAGTAGTATGCACATAGCGCAATTAAAGAATAAAAAATCCATGGGTCCTGATAACATACCCGCATTTCTTCTCAAACTCGCTCTACCTTACATTGTTGAGTCTCTTACATACATATATAATTTATCCATTGAAACTAATGTTTTCCCTCAGGCGTTCAAAAACGCCAAAGTGATCCCCCTTCCAAAATCAAATGATTTGTCGGATCCAAATAATTTCAGACCTATATCCTTACTTTCGATTCTATCCAAACCCCTTGAAAGACACATACACACACACGTATCTCAGTTCATGGAGAACAACAAACTATTTCACCCACTCCAATCTGGATTCCGATCTAATCATTCCTGCCACACAGCATTATCACGAATGTGTGACTCATGGCTTTCAAATATGAACCAATCACAAATGACAGGGGTTGTCTTTCTTGACTTTAAAAAGGCGTTTGATCTTGTTGATCATTCCATTCTTCTAAAGAAACTATCTGTCTACTTGAACCATACCCCGACAATCTCATTATTTCAATCATACTTGAAAGATAGGACTCAGTATGTGGTGCTTAATGGCAAAACTTCCGCTTCAGACTTTGTCAGACATGGAGTCCCACAGGGCTCTGTACTAGGCCCCCTACTATTCTGCATCTTCATCAATGATTTACCATTGTCCGTATCAGATGAAAAGGTCACGGCAGATTTATTTGCTGATGACTCGTCACTCCAAACGAATGGTAGTGATCTACAGACAATAGAAACTTCTCTCCAGGAAAGTCTAAACGACGTGTCAGACTGATGTCATTCAAACTCAATGGTCATACACCCAGCCAAAACCAAATCTATGATTATAGCTACCCGCCAAAAACACCAGTTGACTCCTCTTTGCCTAAAACTTCAGTTGAATAGCACTTCTATCGAGCAGGTAGACGAGCATCGTGTTTTAGGGTTAACGATAGATAAAGAATTGAAATGGCAATCTCATCTCAATAACGTTTGCAAGGTAGTCTCAAAACACCTTTTCCTGTTATCTCAATTAAAGCGCTACGTCAACAGTAATGTGCTTAAACTTTTCTTCAATGCACACATAATGTCACGTATCAATTACGCCTCAACAGTGTGGGACGGCAGTAGTGACGTCCACCAAAAAAGGCTGAATTCTCTCCATAGACGTGCAGCAAAGCTACTCCATCCAGCTGTATCTCTAACAACAGACGAAAAACTAAAAACGCTGAACATACTTCCTCTGAGTAGGCAATTGGAATTCAACAAGGCATCATTTATGTTTACAATCTTGACAGATACTATGCCATGTTATATCAATGCCCTTTTTACAAGATCGAACAGCTCTTCTGGCTCGACGAAATTCCTTCTTCCCTACCCACGCATTGATCTATACAAAACAAGCCTAGCTTACTCTGGACCATATGTCTGGAACTCACTTCCACCGAATCTACAAAACATGAATACTTTAAAACTTTTCAAGGAACATTTGCATAAACATTTCATGTCTCAGTAATTAAATTATTCAATTACAATGATTAGCGTCCATTTGCAAAGTCTTCTGTGAACCATACTTTGAATAAATCGTCTAAACATAAAACCTACTCCGTTAAAATCGCTCATCCCCACTCCCACTCTGTCTACCATCCCTTTTCTCCTCCCCCTATCTACCATTCTCTCTTCCCCACCCTCCTCTGACCTCTCTCTCTCTGTAGTCTTGTTTGTTTGTTTGTAAGTTTCCTTCTGTTTTACCATCCCCCATCTCATTAGTGCTTTTATGAATTGTTTGCTTATCATTGTAGAATTAGATTACCATGTTGTTATGTTGAATTGTCAGTATGAATGATATGTGCTGAAATAATGTATGCATGACAAGGACAGATTGTAAGACTAGGCTTTGGCCTAAAATCTCCATCCTTGTGTATTAAAGATCAATCAATCAATCAATCAATCAATCAATCAATCAATCAATCAATCAATCAATCTCTCTCTCTCTCTCTCTCTCTCTCTCTCTCTCTCCTCTCTCTCTCTCTCTCCAAGAATACGTTGTTATTTGTATTATGAAATCATTACTGATTGGTCACTGTTGCATGTTGTAGTTATTTATTAGTGGTCAAAACTGTAAAAAGGCCTTTAATGTGTCTAATTCTTTACCCATTAAAGACTCAATCAATCAATCAATCAATCTCCTTCTTCTTCTTCTTCTTCTTCTTCTTCTTCTTCTTCTTCTTCTTCTTCTTCTTCCACTTCTTCTTCTTCTTCATTTTCTTCTTCATTTTCTCCTTCTTCTTCTTCTTCTTGTATTTGTTATTCTCCTCCTCCTCCTCCTCCTCCTCCTTCTTCTCCTTCTCTCCCCCCCCCATACACCTCTCCCCTCTCTCTCTCTCTCTCTCTCTCTCTCTCTCTCTCTCTCTTCTCTTTCCAAAGTTGACAACATGTCGGATGATGTGAAAGATCCGAAAGACTCAGGTGACGAACTGAAGAGGGACATGCATGACATGAAAGAGACGGTCAGTAATCTTTGTGTGCAAAATGACAATCTGAAAGAAGAGAGCAGTGGAATGAAAGACAGAATCGTGCGTTTGGAAGAAAAAGTTGATGATCTTGAAGAGCGGTTAAAGAAGAGTAACTGGATTTTTTTTATGGATTACCAAGGAAAAAGCAACTGAGTGACTGAGGACTGAGTGAATATAGTACACAGTCTGTTGACTGATGATTACAACTATCAAAAACCGTAGAATTTGACAGAAGATATTGCCTCAATAATGAGCCGTATTCACTTGTAATTGGTAGATGGACCTCAAACAAAGACAAAGAAGATTTTTTTTCATAGCCAAAAAGAACCTAAAGAATACTTCAGTGTTTATTTTCTGATGACTTCACACAGAGAGTTTGTGACAATAGAAAGAAACTAGGACCACTCTTAAAAGCTGACAGAGATATTAACAAGAGGGCCACCATGATCTATGATCATCTCCTCATCGAAGGCAAGAAATGTGTACTGGATGGGGATGATAGGTTAAACAAAGTTAAAATTCCACAATTCTGAAAGTCTAATTTCCCTGGTTGAAAATACAAAGGCAGAGAAATGTGACCAAACACCGGTTTCGAAGATAAAACGCGAAAACGCACGTGCTGGTGGTCGTGCATCATGTTCACTGAGTAAAGGTTGTCGATACGAAACAGAGAATTGTAGATTCATGCTTGTTCTTCACGACATAGAACGATTTGTGACACCAACCGTGACGAAGCACGTGAAAATGACAGGGAATATCACAAAGTGGGGAAGAGAGAAGAAACAATATAATCAACGGAGACGTTCGAATGCATGAAAGTCTGAATGAATGTATGAATGATAGCAAGTACGAAAGTAAACAAATTATCAGTGTAATATTGTTGAAAAAAAGAATGAAGCACGCTTGTTCTCTTTCCTTCATTGGAATATAGATGGCCTTTCATCTAAACTGGGTGATCAACAGTTTATATTGTATATATTTGAATTGGGTTTTGTTTGTCTTGTTGAAAGTTTCATGGAGAAAATAGATTCCTATTTGTTCCCTTACGATTCTGTCTTTTGTAAACCTGCTATTAAGCTTATAACGCACCAGAGGAGATCAGGTGGAACGGTATGCTTATTTCAAACCCGAGTTGATGGCTTATGGGCCTGAACTTACATGTGAATAAGACAATATCATGTGGTTCTTACTAAATAAAACGTTATTTGGTTTCGAAAATAACATTGTTTATGTTTTGTGCTAACGTGCCTCCAATACATTCCCCATATCATACAACAATTTAAAATCGAAAACAGCGTTGTCAGTCTTGAAGAGGCTTTAACAGAGAAAATATCATTGTATGACAAAGTTATGTAGGGATCTAAATGGCAGAACAGCCAACGTTTTCCCTTTCAGCAATGATCAGCTTAACAGGCTCATTTTTATGGATAAGAATAACAAAACAAATCTCATAAGACATTCTGAAGACTGGGAATTGAATGCGTATGGAAGAATGATTTTGAATTTATGTATTGCTTTTAGATTGTTTATCATGAAATGAGTATGGCGGAAACGGGAAGTAGCGTGCCTGACTATTTCTTAGTTTAGGAAGAATTGTTCAATATTATAAGAACATTTTTGCCGTCTTTATGTTTCTGATATGATTAATCATCAACCACTGGAATTTTATTTTTATGCTAAGAATACATGATACTCAATATTGATGATTGCACTAATATACCGTAGTTTTATTTTTTTTTAAATATACCACTCAACACTTGCTAGGGATCAGCAATTAAAAACAGTGTATGAAAAAAATATTTTGAACTGACTTCAATAAACACGTGATCCAGCAACACAAA
>JAMYXO010008199.1:0-11148 GCA_033310375.1 Conus canariensis
CTTCCCCCCTTTTTTTTCTCTTCGTCCCCCTTTCTTTTGTATCTACCATCCTTTCCCCAAGAAATTCAAACTCCCCTAAAGAATTGTCATAAACAATTATGGTTAACAAAATTTTTAAATTCTTGATGTGCTAATTTTCTTTGAGTGTAGGGTTGCCGGGAACAACAGATACCATCCACATCAGTATCAAGAACTCACTACCACTGACTGGGGGGGAATTTATATAACGGAAGAGAAAAATAACTAATGTGCTCGAGATGCATAGGGTTTTTTCCCTATTTCCTTTCTCCGGGTTGCAAAAATGAATCTTGGGGAAAATCGCCAATACATTTCTCTTCGCCGGGGTTTGATAGACATTCTTCACAATAGGGGAACAACGACCCAGGATCGTCGACACACAGCACACAAACTATGAGCGGACGAAGAGTGGGAGACGGGGGGAACGCCGGCGAGAATCTCACCTGTCTGTCCATAGGGTTTTCTCCTCCTCCCCAACTTACCTTAATTTAAATCTTTTCAAAAACGGTTACCAAGTGCGTCAGTGGATGGGCTCAGGGGTTTTGATGTCAGCCCAGTTCAAAGAAAAAACGACCGTTAAAGCTCTGGGGAGATTTTATATGAAGAAAAGGCCAAAAACCTTTTAAAAACTACAACATTTTTTCTTTGTTTTAGTTAGTGTTTAGAATCGCTTCCAAAGGAAAATTTATGGGTCTTCGAAGGGGGGGAACTTTTTAAAAAACCTGTGGCCCACGGGGGGGGGGGGGGGGGGTCTTAAACCGGTACCTGGTGGGGAAAGGGGGAATGTACCACCGGTGCCAAGTTGAGTTACTGGTGTTGCTAATGTGAAGCCGCAATTTTTAAGACAAACCGGGGTGTTTTTTTAGAAGGTTTTTCAAAGGGTTGTGTATTTTTTTTTTAATAAGACTTGTGAGTTGACTTCAACCAGTGACAGCCCTATATGGCCCTTTTTCCTCAGTTGGGCCGAAACCAACATTACCTTCCCTTTAAACCTCTGCACCTCATTCTAACCCCACTGTACGACATTTTGACCTCCTCATCCAAACAAACATCCTCATCCTCACTTGTCATCCACTGGCCCCCTTTTTTTACCTGCCACCTTCACCAAAACATCCCGAACAAACCAACAATGATGATGACCCATGGCAGCCTCGATCGGCCAACCTTGCACAGAGTATCTCTCTCCCTCAGGCAATTCATCTCCACCAGTTCCACCAGACAATAGAATGAGGACAGTCCTACATTTTCTCGCCTGTTTTCGGCATTCAATTCCTACGCTAAACCCGGGCTTGCAGGGAACCGCATGCATAAGAAACACGGAACGGGTCGTTTCCCCCGGCTAAATTTGGGGTATCTGACCGCGACCCCCCGGCTGTTAAAACCGTTTCCGGATTTGAAATCATTTTGAAGAAAAAAAAAAATGCGTGTGCATTAATTTGGAGAGCTGGAGAATATTTCTAACTTCATTCTTTCCCGGGAAAATTCTTTGCGGGGCTGGTCGATAGCATCCATTTTGTCTTTGTCTGTCCGCGGGCTGGCTGGTGCCTTTTCTCTCTCCTCTCTGTCTCGTCTCTGTCTGTCTGTCGTCTGTCTTCGTCCTCTCTCTCTCCCCCTTTTTCTCTACTACAACTATCTATCCCGTCTCGTCCCCGCCTCTCCTCTCGTCCCCCTGCCCTATCCTCTCTCCTCTCTGCCTCTGCCCCTCCCTCTCTCTCTCTCCCCCCTCGGCCCGCCCTCCCTCCCCTTCTCCTCTCTCTCTCTCCCCTCTCTATCTCCGTCCTGTCCTGCCTCCTTTTCCTGTCCTGCCCCTTCCCCCCCTCTCCTCCCTCTTCCCCTCCCCTTTTGCCCCTACCCCTTCTTCTCTTTCGCTCTGCCCCTACCCCCCCCCCCCCTCTCCTCTCTCCCCCCCCTCCCCCTCTCTCTCTCTCTCTCTTAAAAAGACCTGTAGACGGGCTTTTTAGGGTGATCTTTAGGGGGGTTTGAAATGATCCCGGGCAAAAAGGATTTCAGGATACAGGGGATCAGGCTCTGACAGTCAAAAATCAGGACTGCATCTAACGGGGAGTTTACTCAGTGTTGCGTCAGGGGGTGTAAAATAACGACCCCGGCTTATGGAAATGTTTCGGGGACTTGACGAAAAGTTTGTTATTATTAACTTTTTTTCTTCTTTTTCCCCTTTCTTCTTCTTCTTCCCTTCCCTTCTTCTTTTTCCTTTTTCCCTTCTTCCCCTTTTTCCCCCTCCTCCAATTTTCTCTTTTTCTTTTTCGTTTCTCCTCCTCCCCCCCCCCCTTTTCCTCCCCCCTTCTCCTTTTCTTTTTCCTTTTCCCTTTTCCCCACTCTTTCCTCCTTTCCCGTTCTCCTTCCCCTTTTCCGCTCCTCTTTCCCCTTTTTTTTCTTCTTTATCTGTTTTTCTTTTTCTTCTTTTTCTTTGATTCTCTTTTGGGGGTTTTTTACTGGATTTACTCAGTAAGGACGGTATGGCATGGCTAATGGAAGTTTTTCATTAATTTGATGACAACTTTTGTTTTCTTCCACCCCCTCCTCCTGGCCCCTCCCCCTCATCACACTTCCCTATTTCTTCCGTTGTTGTTTCTTCTTCTTTTGTTTTTTTCCTCTTCCTTCTTCTCCTTCTTCTTCTTCTTTTCTCTCTTCTTCTTTTTCTTCCTTCTTCTTTTCTTCTTCTTCTCCCCCTTCTTCTTCTTTCACTTCTCTTTTTTTCGTTTTTCTCTTTCTTCTCCCCCACCCCCTCTTCTCCCCTCCTGCTCCCCCTCGTTTCCCCCTCCTCCTTCTCCCCCTCCCCCCCTGATTTCCCCCTTTCACCTTCTTTTCTCTTCTTTTTCTTTTCTTTTCTTCTTTTTTCTTCTTCTTCTTCTTCTTTTTTTCCTCCCCCCTCCTCCCTCCTTCTCTTTGCCCATCAGTGGCAAAAAATTTTTTTACGCCATTCTGACACACCAACCAAAAACCCGTAACTTTTTTTCACCTTGTCAAAGTAATTTTAACTCCTTTATACCAATGGGTTCTTTCAAGCATTAAGCGAAGGGGGGGTTTAAAAGGACCTCATTTTTTTTGGCCTTCCGAAAGGCTAGCCCCAGACCCCCCCCTTAGGGGAACAAAAAAGGGGGGGAGAGAAACAACCACGCCATGGGGGCAGTGGTAGCGGGGCCGGGGGGTTCCGGGATGGAAGGCAGCTTCGTTCCCCTTTTGGGCCAAATTATTTGGGGATTTTATTCCCCAAGGGGCCTCCATGCTCAATTACAGGGTTCTGCGGGAAACGGGAACCATACCGGCCAAGTGCATCCACTTTCAGCAAAAAAAAGCCAACAACAACAAAAAATTCCGTACCCTTCAGCCTGTTTTCCCTGATGACCATTTTAATTTCCCCCAGTTTTTGGGCCAGGGAGTTCGTGTTGAGATCACCGACGGGCGAGTTCAAGGATCGTGGGGGGGAGGGGGGTGGGGGCACTCCTGAAGGCGGGGCGCTCACTCACCCCTTCACCACTCACGCTACCTCCTAAACGATGACGCGTCAGTAGAGGGGTTTAGTAGGGGGGGGTGCCCTGCTTGGGGCGGGTCAGAACAGACACACTGGGAAAACGACCGAGGGGCTCGGGGGATGCAGGGTTGGGGCCCATGGGTTGTCTCATGCCCACTTTACTTCCGCCCCCTATGGATGTGGGTTGCCGTCGGGACTCGGGGACAAGGCAGGGGGGTGGCCCGTGGGAAGGGGGAGCGGAAAGAACTTTGTGGTAAGGCATTAACTGTGTTGGTAAGGCGATGTAAAGGGGTGGGGTAAGGCGATTTTAAGTGGGGGAAGGGGGAAAGGGTGGGAAAAAAAATGAAAAAAAGAAAAAAAAAAAGTTTTTGAAAAAAGAAAAAAAAAAAAAAAAAAAAGCAAGAAAAGGGAAGGGAGAGAGAAAAGCAATGTACAAATTCGGTTTCGACCACAAGCCTTCGATCTTTCCCCTTTTTTGACGAAACTTTCCACCAGCATCCCTTTCCGGGCCCTCCTTTTAAAAATAAACAACTGTAGATCAAGACCCCACCTCACATTTCCTCGTCGCGCACGTCCTCCCCCCCCCCCCCCCCCCTCCATCATATGACAACCTTTCCTTTACCACCTCTTTCCCCCCGACTCACCCCCACATCCTGGGGGGAAACGCTCCTTTCCTTTTGTGCACATTACTTTTGTTTTGCCAAAAAAAACCGTTTTACATCAAACAACCTGAATTGGACAACATGCAAAAATCCGGCGCACATGCGAACAAAATAAAAAGAAAAAAGGGGAAAAGTTTACACATCATACTCAGTAATTGCACACATTCATACCTTTCCCCCACACAGGGGAAAAATATACATAAACCCCACACACACACACACACACACGCACGCACGCACGCACGCACCCGGGACGAACCCCGCACGCACGCACACCCCCACCACACCCCCCCCCCCACACACACACACAACACACCACACTCGCGGGCGCACACACCGGGGCGGCCCCCCACACACACCACACAAACAACACCACACACCCAAAACACAACACGCACTCGCATACATACAGCGCAAGCAACATGCATAAATACATACATCATAATTGTATACAACCACATGCCAGATCTTTAAGGTACCTTTACTTTACTTGAGTCAGATTTCACTTTTTTTTTGGGGTTGGTTTGGGGTTTTTTTAAGGGCAAGCAGCACCCCTTTTTATTTGTTGTGCCCACAAAAAGTATTCATGAGTATTTTGGTTTTATAAAAAAAAGACCATCCTCAAAAGTTAAAAACACAATCATATGATCGGTCAAAAAGCGGATATGACTGGTGGCTTATCTTGAATACGTCACGTTTTCCCCCTTCTCTTTTGCCCAAAAACCCACTTTCCCCGCAAATCACTTCAACCAAATCCACTTTATTCACAGACCCAAGGGGTGTTTAAATTTCGTATCCTAATGGAAAGTAAATACCGCAGCCCCATTCCAAGGGGTCAAAATTTTTCCCCCAAGCGAGGGAAAGGGCGTAGAAAAACAAACCCCAGGTAAAATAAAAAGAAAAAAAGTACCTTCATTCCCAGGGGAATTCGACGACCGGTAATCGCGTGTAGTGTTTCGAAAATCACCACTTCTTCGCGGGAAAAGGAAAAAAAAAACAAAGAACAGAAGAAAATCAGATCTTAAAAAAGCTTCACGAAAAATTGTTGGGGCTTGGGAAAAAGTTTTGACAAGTTTCACTTCATGCAAACAGTTCAGGGGGGGATTTTTTTAAAAATAAAAGTTACAACAAACCCCCTCTCTCCCTCCTCTCTCCCTTTTTTCCTTCCTCTCTCTCGCTCGCCGCTCGCTCCCCCTTTCGCTCTCCCCTCTCCTTTGGGCGATTAGGTTGTTCCCCTTGGCGGGGAACCCAACAGACGGAGTGCCATTTGACCCGCGGGTTTTGGAATCACGGAAAGGGGCCCCCAGCCTGGAATTCACGGGGGGTTTAAACGCCCCACATTGTAGAACAAAACGGCGCCATGTGCAGATATCGGTAGAAACGGGGGAAAATTCATGAAGAGGAAAAAGTTCCTGTTCTTCAAAAAGAAGAAAAAAAACCCTGTTTCTTGAATTTTTTTTCCCTTTTTCCCCCCCTTTTTTTTCCTCCTTCTCCCCCCTTTTTTTTTTTCTTCTTCTTCTTTCTTCGTCACTGTACTACTACCACCCCCCCCACTGCTACTCTTTTCCCCTCTGCCCCTCCTCTCCCCCCCGGCCCCCTTCCTCCCCCCCTTCCACTTCCCCCCTCCCTGCTCGCTTCTCCTCCCCTTTTTTTTCTGCCTTCCCTTCTTACTCCCCCTTCCCCCCTGGGAAACCCGTTTCAATCCTTTTCTTCATCATTGCCCCCTAAAAAATTCAAAACGCCTTTCCTCATAGTTCTCGAAAACATTATGACCATAGAACTGCCGATTTTTTTAATGTTCTCCCTTTTAGGCTCTTGGCTGCCAAAAACAGAAAATAACTATCATCTTTGTAAAGGAAAAAATAATTAACTCAAAAGGGTTACAAAATATGCAAGGAATATAATAAAAAAGCAAGAGGTTCGAGAGATATGGTTTGCCCATACTCGGGGGATCAAAAAAGTTTCGAAAACGGGGCCCACACTTGCTGCTTCGCCTATTTTAGACTTTTCATCGTAAATTTGGGGGAAAAACGAACCAGGGTAGCGGCATTGCAAAAAATCGTGGGGACGCTAGACAAAAAATGGGGAGAAAGGAACGCACACGAGAGAATTTTACCTGCTCCCCCCTCCATTTGTTTTGGCCCTTCGCCAGGTTATCCTGAATTTTAACCTTTCCCCCAACTGGCAGCCAAAAAAACGCGGACTGGGCTCGTGCGATTTTTTCACCATTTTTCAGACTACTTTTGGGGATAACCCGGAATATGTTGAATAAAGAGACGGCCCATTACCCAATTTTAAACCAATCGTTTCCATAGTTTGTTTGATTAGCAAGGAACCTTTTTAGAAAAACTATTTAAAAGGGCTTTAAGAACTTCAAACCCTTGGGAGTGAAAAAATTGAATCTAGAAACTGAGGGGAAAGGGTAATAAGCTATGGGGTGTGTGTGTGGTTGTGTGTGGGTGTGGTGTGTGTGTGGGGGGGTGGTGTGTGTGTCCAGATGCGGGGAACTGAAATGGGGTAAACCTGAAGCCTTTACACCTCATCCTCCAGACCTGGGCCCCCTCCCTTTTCCCCCTTCATTCTCATCTCATCACCAGCGGCTTCCCCCCAAAACTTGGATACCGCAAAAGAAAACCCCCAAACTCAATGGTGATGGAGGGGGACCACCCATTCTGGTCGGGACTTGCACAGATTGTCCTCTCCAACCAGTCAGATGGGGGGGCACCGCACCCCCAAGAAAATAATGGACAAACGGTCTACATTTTCCGTCTTTTTTTTCATTTAGTTTCTGCGAGGGCCCGGGTTTTGAAGAAAAACACGGCCACAAGAAAAACAGGGACTGGTCACCCCGGTGAAATTAGTATCAAAGCTGGACGGCCGCGCTATGAAACCGTTTTCCGGACGAAATTGGGGCCGAAAAAAGGGGTGTGCATGTAAGTTTGGAGGATTGGGGGAAAAAGTTCCTAACTTCTTTCCTTGGACAATTCGGCGGGCTGGTCGATAGTCGAACGTGAAGTCTTTGTCGCTGTCGGTGAGGGGCCCGGGGCGCGTTTTTCCTCCTCCCCTGCTTGTCTCGCCTATTCGCTCCCCCGCTCCCCTTTTTCCCCTCTCTTCTCTCTCCCCCCCCTTCCCCTCTCTCCTCCAAAAACAGCAATGTAAGACCTTATTTTTGAGGGGACAATCGCTGGTCTATATCCCAGGGATGAAAAGGTATTTCAGGATTAGAGACAATGCTTGGCGACATCAATCAGGGCTTTACCAACGGTGTTTTTACGGTTTACGTCCGCGGTGAAAAAAATGGCAGGGCAAGGGAAGTTTTCATCAGCTTGATGAAAAGTTTTTATTTTTATTTTCTTCTTCTTTTTTTCCTTCTTCTTCTTCTTCTTCTTCTTCTTTCTTCTTTTCCTCCCCCCCTTTCCTCCTTTCCTCTTCTTTCTCCCTTCCCCCCTTCTTCTTCCCCTCTCTTCCCCCCTTCATGCGCTGCACCCACCCCCCCCTTCTCCCCTGTTTCCACTGTTTTTTTTTCTTCTTGTCTTCGTTTTTTTTTCTTTCTTCTTCCCTTTTTCCCCTTTCCCCCCTCCTCCTCCTCCTCCTCCCCCCCTCCCCCCCTTCTCCTCTCCTCCTTCCCCCCCCCTCCTACTCTTTTTTCTCCTCGTCCCCCCCCCTCCGCTTCTTCTTCTTCGTCTTCTTCTTTTCCTCTTTTTCACTTTTTCTTCTTCTTCTGCCCTTGTGTCCTCCCCCCTCCCCTCCCCCTTTTCCTCCCCTCCTCTTCCCCTTTTTCTTCTTTTTTTTTTATCCGAAAGAGGACAGTGGAGCAAGGGAGGGGAGGGTGGGAAATCCGGGGGAAAGGGGGATGGGGAGGGGGTAAAAGGAACGGAGGGGGCTGCCATTTCACGTGTTTGCCTCGGGTCAAGCAGCCACAGAAACTTATTGTGCAGCGGCATTTTGCGCTCGGCAGCGGGGGGCTTTTTGTGCTTTAGAAATTCTTTGTTTTGACCTTAAAATTTGTTTGTGCAAAGAAAAACTGAGAGACACCCAGTGATCTGTGGGGATACCCAAGGCTCGAAAGCAGGGTTTTTCCGCCCTTTCCCCCCCTTCCTCCTCCCCCCTCTCTCTCTTCTGAAAAAATTTTTCAATGGGGGGAGGGGGGGTTGGGGGTATGGGGGTTTTGGTTGCAGTGTTTCTCCCCGTTTTCTTTGAGAAGAAAAAGAGACGATGGTGATGACGAGGAGGAGGAAGGAGAGGGGGGGGGAAAAGGAGAAAAAAAGGGAAAAAGACATGTCAAAAAGAAGAGACAAAGAAATGAAGAGCTAAGGTTCGCCCAAACAAACGATGACGCAATGAAAAATTTTCAGGTGGGGGGGGGGGGGGGGGGGGTGTGTGTGTTGGGGTGGTGGTGTGGTTGTGTTGTGGTCGTTTGTCGTCTGGGTTTTTCCGAACAGGGGGGGCATCTTTTTCTCCACTAAGCGGATAAGCGTCCTCCCTGGTATTAACCTTAAAAGCAGTTTAGATTCAGTTGGGGCAAGCTTTTTGCTCAGCTCAAAATGCACTGCTTGAATCCAAAATAGTACTTCTTTCCAAACCCCTCCCCCCCAGCCACACTCCCTCATCCCCCCCCTTTTCCCTTCCCAAACCACCCACACCCCCCCCCCCCCTCCCCCCTCATACACTGATTTTAGAAACTTAAATGCCCGGTCGTGCCGTGATAGAAGCGTCGTTTTAATAATACCACCAGGGGGATTTGGATGCAGTGCGTAAGCCCGCGCGCGCGCATTGTGTGAGGGGTTGTTGGGGGTGGTGGGGTTTGGGGGGGGTGTGGGGGGTGTGGGGTTTTGGTGGGGGGTGGTTGTTGGGGGTGTGGGGGTGTGTGTGGTGGGTTGTGTGTGGGTTTTGAACCGTTTCCGGGGTGAAAGGGTGGAATGTGCGCCATATCTGTGTGTTGTGTGGGGGTGTGTGGTTTTGGGGGGGGGGGCGCCGCGCGCGCGCGCGTATGTTGTTGGGGTGTAGTTAAAAGAACAAGAGAGGAAGCAGCACAGATGACAAAATTTCCAAGACCCTCTTTTTAAAAAGGATTACTTGGGTGCTCATGAATTTTGATTTTGGGGCATTTTCATTTTAAAAAAGTTTCTTCCTGCGCACCCCAGTGGGCCCCAGGGTCGCGGGGACAATGCACCATGATTTACTCGGTGTGAGTGTGTGTGTGTGGTGTTGGTTGTGTGTGTTGTGGGGTGTGTTGGTGTTGTGGGGTCTCCCAACCAAATTGTCATGAGCAGAGAACCTTTGAACGTTTTGGGGTTGTTTTTGGGGTTTTTGGTGTTGTTGTGCGGCGCTCGCATACTGTTTTTGTTTCTTTAAACCCAAAAGTTTCGCTTCCAGCATCACTCAAGACCCCTTCTCGCAAGGGGAAATGAGCTTTAAAAAAAAAAAACAAAAAAAAAACGGGCACGCCAGTTATTCTGGCACCAGTTCCCTCGGGGTTTTTGACGAAACCCTTTTTTCTTTTTCAAGTCACACGTTCAAAAGCCTGCACTCGGGCACATCTGACCCCAAAAAAGCAAGCCTGGATGTTTTAGAAGGGATGATTCGTCGGGGAGGTCATAAGGGCTTTTTCGACAAAATGGTTTCCAAAAAGACGGGGATAACCATATTTTTCACCTTTAGAAAAAGGTCTTGGACATGGAAAACAAAATTTTTTTTTCACAAACGTTGTCTTGCAGTTATTTTTAGGGGTTTTTTGGGGCATTGTTCAGACGCCAGACAAAACGACCAAGACGCTAGCATACAATACACCACACAACCAGCACACATAGGGGAAACCCTTATACACAATTGTTTTCAGCCACATATTGACACATAGGCACACGCTATACACAGTTTGTTTCTGCACACAAATATCATACAAACATGTACAAACCAAAAAACACTTTTTTTTTAATGTAAACACATACGTCAGTTAGGGGTGCATGCATACACAAAAACACAAAACAACGCGCGCGCGCCCGCACGCACCAACACACACCCCCCCGGTGCATGCTTGATGCCCATGAATTTACTTTACAATTTTTTGTTAGTAAAAAACCCTTCTGCCACACACCACCACGCACGCACGCAACGCACGAAACGCCGCACGCACGCCCACCCCACCCCCACCCCACGTGTTGCACACAGCACCCCTTCCACAATAAGGGGGCAGGCAGGCGACAGGTAGGGCCCCCCCACGCACTCACGCACGCACGACCACGCACCACCACCCCCAAACCCCACCACCACCACCCCACCACCACACAACACACACACACCCCAACAATTTGCCATAGAGTCAAAAAAAGAAAATTTCCAAACAGCGAGGGGAAAAGCGAGCTGTGGGGTGCACTTTGGTAACAATGCCCTCCCACACCCTAAGGCAAAAAAATTTTTCCCAAAACAAAATTCTGCAGTCTCCTGTTTCCCCCCGGAACGGGGGGCCTTTTTTCAGGGGCCCAACAACAAGCCTGGGGCCGGAAAAATTGCACAGAGTCCTGACATCTTGGGAGGACCCAAAAGAGCGCCTGGGGGCAAAAAAAAAGCATTTTGGTTCCCTAGTGACATTTCACTGCGCTTAAAAAAATGACTCGTAAGAGGCGGAAAATTTATCCTCCTCTTCGGGCGTTTTTTTTCAACACAATGGTTCTGTGGGTGACATGCACACACAACCACACACACACACACACACACACACACACACACACACACACACACACAACCCGCACGCACGTACGCACCACACCCACCCACACACACACACACACACACACACCACACACACACACACACACACAACCCACGCCCACACGCACAAAAATACACACACGCATACAACATACGTACACGTGCCCAACAGTTTTTGAGTTTGGGCCTTTAACACTCGGGTTTTTGCATTGAAACTTTTTTTTGTACGCGTTTTTTTGGGGCAATTCTCGTTAGCGACACTCCGCC
>JAMYXO010008200.1:2500-11148 GCA_033310375.1 Conus canariensis
TGTGACCCAAGACCCAAAAAAAAAAACAATAGACCCCCATTTTACCCTCTCTCTCTCTCCCCTCTCTCTCTCTCTCTCTTCCCCTCTCTCGTCTTCTCTCTCTCTCCTCTCTCTTCTGGTAGGCCGAAGAATCAAAAAAAAATTAAAGAGCTTCGATACTTAAAAGAATCCTCTGTTGTGTTGTGTGTGTGTGTGTGTGTTGTGTGTGTGTGTGTTTGTGTGTGTGTGTTTTCCTATAATCACCCACACTTAAAACCTACTTTAGGTTTCACGGCAAAAGCTCAAAAACCCCCATACAACCCCATATCTCTGAATCATTTCTTCTTCTTCTCTCAAACCCCTTGAAAGCGTTTAACATCACCTTGACACATGGGAAACAAACTGTTATACTCGACCTAATCGCTGCCATCCAAAATGGCCAATTTATTGAAAAAAGACACTCACCAACAAAAGAACAGAAAAGGGAAACCTGCCCCGCTAAAGAGCGGGGTTACATCCTATCCAAGCTGTCACCGCACATTCCTGACGCGCGGATTGATCACCCCCTGCGTACCCACAAATCGTCTCACTTACCCCCCACCCCCCCCCCACCCCACGCCCCATGCCCCCTCCCACCCCCCCCCCCTCTCAAAAACAAGATAAATGAAATGGTCCAGCGAAAAATTCAATAACCTGTCTTTAGTCACAATCTCTTTTTAAATTAGTTCTTCTCTTTCAACAGATTCGGAAGAAAGGAACTGATAATTGCGAGTGAAGGCCGGGATGGGGGGGTGGGGGAAGGGGGTGAAAAAGGGGCGATTGAGGGAGATGGGATCTCTGACTTTTGAATTTCATTTTATTTATTTCTAATTATTTATTTACTTATTCATTTATCGACTTAGTCATTTATTCATTTTTTTTTATCTACTTTTTTAAATTATGAGTATTTATTTACTATTTACGATTTTTTTTTGTCGTACTACCTTTTTTATTTCCCCGCCACAGTCCCCCCAAGGAACAATAATGTTTAACCCAGTTCCATTGTGTCCCACTTCCAGGTCCGCCCAAGATTCCGTTTTTATGAGCGCATGTTTTTATTGTGTTCGCACCCCTGGACCCTCTCCCCGGAAACCCCCGCCTTAAGTGTCTTCCACTGTGCCCCGGTCCATGAACCATCTCCAGGACCCGCTCTTAAGTGTCTTTCCCCGTGCCCTATCCAGAACCACTCCGGGCCCTGCCTTAATGTCTTCCACGTGCCCTTTAGGCCCTGAACCATCTCCGGGGCCCTGCTCTTAAGTGTCTCCCCCTGTGCCCAGGTCTTGAACCATCTCCAGGACCCTGCCTTAAGTTTCTTCCACTGGCCCAGGTCCATGAACCCTTCCAGGGCCCGCCTTAATGTCTTCCCCGGCCCAGTCCAGAACCATCTCCAACCCTGGTCCTAAGAGGAACACGCGGTCCCGAACACTTCTTCCTACCCCCCTGCCCATATCCTGGAACATCATCAAAAACCTCTCCCCGAGTCCAAACATTTGATTTGTAAAATAACAAATTGAAAGCAAACATATTTTCTGAGTGGCAAAAAAGTTACTTTACGAAAAGAAAACCAATACGCAAAATTTTTTCAAAAAAATAAAAATTGAAAACTTTTTTTTTCAACTGAAGCATGAAGTCCTGAAAAAAATCAATGAAAACAAAAACGAATGAAAGAAATGACAGCACACATGCCTTTGCACGTTCCAAGCAAGATCTCAAAAGAACGGTTTTTCTTCTTTCCCCTGTTTAAAATAACCATTATCATGAATTACGTGACATGAAAATATTCACAAAAAGAAAAGATGGATATTATATTCGTCACCTAAAACAAAGCCAATTAGGGCCACTATAATATATAAATATTTCAGTTTTTATGCAATCCCACTATTTTCGAAAGTAAGCCATTCAGATTCTGAAACAGAAAGGATGTACAAATTAATAAAAAAGGGGGGGGGGGGGGGGGGGGGGGGGGGAGAGAAAAATGCTGAACAAGATGTGGATGCCGCTGCCTTTCTCACATTTCCCTGGACCAGTAATCGTCCCCTTTTAGCTGTTTAACGTTCCACTCAAAACGTGACTCGACTCAAAACTCATTTAAAAGGGAACGCCGCCAATATTTATTGTTTTCAAAAGTTTCTGCTACAGACAGATTAACTGACCTATGCTGTTTCTACTGACCACTTGTTTTGTACATTGCAGCTGTTGGAAAAATGGCCCCAACAACAAGCGGGGAAAAGAATTCCTGTTTCACACACCACCCCACACACAAACCCACACACACACAACACACACACCAACACAACACACACACACAAACAAGTTAATTAATTTAATTGATAGGCTAGTCCTTTAATTAAATGAATGTCTAAATTCTGTACCCTTTAACATACAAAGCCCCCCCCCCCCCCCCCCCCCCCCCCCCCCCGGGGTTAATTTTTAAAAAAAGTTGGGGAAGGGTTTTTTAAATAGGGAGGGGGGAAATCCGAAAGGGGAACAATCTCCCTCAGAAGAATATTCCCAAATACAAGGGAGGCACAGCCCCTGTGGCTTTAAACCTGAGTGAATCAGATGTGGGTGAATTTGGTGGGGGTGTGTGTGTGTGTGTGTGTGGGTGTGTGTGTGTGGGTTTGTGTGTGTGTGCGTTTGTGTGCGTGCGTGTTTGTGTGCTGGTGTGTGTGTGTGTGTGTGTGTGTGTGGTTGTGTGTGTGGCTATGTGTGTGTGGTGTGCGGCATGGTGTGTGTGTTGGTGTGTGTGTGTGTGTGGGCTTTTTTCCTTTTATTCTTTTTCGGGGACGTTCTAGGGGAGGGGGGAGGGGGGGGGGGGGGTACAGGCACAGACAAAATTGTGAGAGAGCGCAAAACTCAATTTTTGCTCATTCTGTTTGTACCCCAACCATTAAATTCTACAGGGATTTTACTTTTTCGGTCATTTCAGGAAACAGATACATGTTTTTTTTCCATCAATCATAATAGGGGGTATTAAAAACTTTGACTTCCCCCCAAGATCGACAATCAGCGAAAAATACCGACTTTGGATCGCGGCGCCATCATCACACAACCTCGCGACTTCCGCGCATCCCATCACCTTCAGGTCCCCACTGTCGGCATCACGTGACCACCCGCCCCTCTCGCCAGGGCAAAGGGTCAAGATCAAGACAGCCCTGCTGGTAAATCCTCTTTGTTCTCCCGGGGAAAGTTGACTGGTGAAAAGCTGTGAAATCACAAAAACCCAAAACCCCACACACCCCAACACACCCACCCACACACACACACGGTGCGCGCATAAAACCACCACACACGCACGAACACACACACACACCCACACACACACACACACACACACAAAACCCCACTACAAAGAGAGAGAGAGAAGAGGGGGGGGGGGCATAGAGACAGAGACACAAACAATAAAGACCGACGGGAGAAATTTTTTTGTTAAATATTTGAACGAAAAACCTAGCCAATTCACTGTCATACAAAAAAAAGAAAAAAAAAAAACTGGGTTAAAAAAAAAAGGGAGTAAATAATATATGGCCGCATAAAACTCCCCCAATTGGCCCGCATCCCCCCCCCCCCCCCCCCCCCCCACCCCCCCCCCCACCCCAAACCCCCCCCCCCCCACCCCCCCCCCTATTTTCTTCTTTTTTTTTTTTTTTTAAAAAAAAACACCCAAATGAGAATACTGAAAAAAAAAAAGCATGGAATGTGAAAAAAGACCAATAATTCAACACAATTTAACACAACTTGGGAATTTCGTCCTTTTATATACTGACAACATACACAATTACAGGTTTTTTTCTCAGCCCAAAGAAGTCTCTAATGAAGAGGGGGTTCTCAACCAATAGAATTCTCGAAGTGAAGAAGTGGATCTCAGCCAAAAGAATTCCGAAGTGAAGAGTGGTTGTCCCAAAATAATTTTTGAAGTGAAGAGTTAGGGTTAAGTTAGGGTTAGGGGTTTGGGGTTTGGAAGTCTCGATGAAAGGGGGTTCTCACCCAATAAATTCTGCAAGCAAGAGGGTTTTTCAGCCAATAAAAATTCTCCAAAAAAAAAGGTGGTTCTCACCCCCAAAAGAAAATTTCCCAAATGAAGAGGGGGTTTTTAGCATAGGTTTTTTCAAGTGAAGGGTGGTTCCAGCCAATAGAATTTTCAATGAAGAGGTGGTTTTTCCCCGCCAGTAGGGTTCTCCAATGAAGAGGGGGTTTTTCAGCCAATATAATTCTCCAAGTGAAGAGGAGGTTTTCCCAGCCATTAGGATTCTCCAAGTGAAGAAGTGGTTCCACCAATAGAAAATTTCCAAGTGAAGGGAGGTTTTCAGCCATAGAATTCTCCAAAAAAAGGAGATTTTTCACGAATAAAATTTTTCTCGAAGTGAAGAGGGGGTTTCAGAAAATAAAATTTTCCGAAGTGAAAAAAGGGGTTTCTCAACAATAAAATTCTCGAAGTAAAAGAGGGGGTTTTCTCAGCAAAAAATTTCTAAAAGTGAAGAGGGGGTTTTTAGCCAAAAAGTCTCAAGGAAGATTTTGTTTTCCCCCCATGAATTTCTCGAAGGAAAGGGGGTTTTCAGCCAATAGAATTCTTGAAGGAAGAAGTGGTTCTCAACCAATGGAATTCTCGAGTGATGCGGTGGTTCTCACCAATAAATTCTCCAATGAAGGGTGTTTTCACCCAAATAGAATTCTGCAAGTGAAGGGAGGTTTTTCAGCCAATAAAATTCTCCAAGTAAGAGGGGTTAACACCAATAGAGGTCTCAATGAAGAAGTGTTCTCGCCAAATAGAATTCTCAAGGGAAGAAGTGCTCTCGCCAAAAGAATTCTGCAAGTAAGGGGTGGTTCTTACCCAAATTTAAATTTCTCGAAATGAAGAAGTGTTCCGCCAATAGAATTCCAAGTGAAAAGTGGGGTCCTGTGTGAAATAGAATTCTAAAAGTGAAGGGGTTTTTCTCAGTAAATAGAATTCTCAAGTGAAGGAGGTTTTCAGCCTATAAAAAAATTTCGAATGAAGGGGGTTTTTTTCAGCCAATAGAATCTTGAAGTAAGGGGGGGGGGTTTTCAGCCAAAAAAATTTTCCCAAGTGAGGGATGGTTTTTCCCAGCCAATAGTATTCTCCAAGGAAGGGGTTTTTTTCACCCAATAAATTTCTCAAAGTGAAGATCATTCACACGGACAAAACGTGGGGGGCCATAATACTGTCAAAAAATGTTTTTATCTTTGGTCATTCGGAAATTTTTGACCAAAATTTTGTAAAAGTCCATTAGTTTGGCGTATGATTGAATTAAAAGGGAGAGAAATTGAATAAGTTTGTTTGTTTGTTTTTTTTTGCTAGATTTTGAATTTATGCTCGACAGTTCCCATACGTCTTGTCTACTTTATTCGGGGGAACCGATAAAGTGACGTACTGACCTAATCAACCCATTCACAACAGACCAAAAAACAATACCTGCTCAAAAGGTTTTCCTTTTGCACCCCCCCCCCCCCTACTGTGCTCCCCCCCACCCCACCCCGCCCCCAAATTTTTTCCCCTTCCACCCCCAATAAAAAGGGATTTTCTCCCCATCAAACTTAATTGTTTTTTAAAAGTAATGGCATTGTTGCTGGTTTTTTTTTTTTGTTTTTTTTTTTTAACTTTCTCGAGAAAAATTTCCCTCCCCAAAAATAAGCTGATCCGACTTTACGGAAAGAACTCTTTTATGAAAGAAACCCCGGGGGGAATTTAAAGGGGGGAAGGGGGGGGATGGGAGATTGGGGGGGGGGGGGGAAAAAAAAGGACATTTTTGTACTCCCCGTTTTAAAGAACAGGAGTACTTTACAATGGAACGAAGAAATTCTGTGTGTGGTGTGGTGGTGTGGTTTTGTTGTGGTGTGTGTGTGTGTGTGTGGTGTGTGTGTCCCGTGTCCCCTCCTTGGTCAAAATGTTTCCACTCGCTCCAGACAAAAAACTGGGCCGACTTTTTGAAAAGGGGTAGATGTTCATTAATGGGGTTTTTTTTAAACCTTACTAATGGCCCAAACGGGCCCATAACGGGGTTTTCCCCCTTATAGAATTCTCAGAAAGTACTTGGCTTGCTCTTTCTGAAATTTGTAAGTATTTCATTTTGGGGCACGATATGCCCGATTTTTATTTTACCGTTAACCGTACAACAGCCATAACGGGCCCCTTAACATTTTTCCTTCTTTAAAAGGAAAAAATCTCAGAAAATACATCCGTGTTTTGAAAAATTTTGTAGGCACTCATTATGGACCCCATTATGATCCCAAAGTGTTTTTTTTTTAATGTTAAACCGTTACTAAGGCTATAAGGCACAAAAAAAAGTTTTTTTTAATGGGAAAACTCAGAAAGGGTATTTGGGCCCATCTTTCGAAAATTTGTAGGTATGTTCTTATGGTCACGGATCATGCCCGATGTGTTATTTTAACCGTTACAAAGCCTGCTAAAAGGCCATAACAGCCCATAACTTTTTTTTTTTTTTATGGAAAATCCCCAAAAACTTGGCCCGTCTTTCTAAAATTTGTAGTATATTTTTTGGAAACCCAAAATATGGGCCCATGTTTACCAGAAAACCGTCCAACTTATAACGGCCCAAAACGTTTTTTTTTCCTCTTTATGGAATATCCACGCATATTCAAGATAAACTGGGGTACGTTTACATGCTTTCATCTTGTTTTTTTTTTGAATTGTGGGGAAAAAATGGGACTTTTTAGCGGGGTAACATGTCTGTGTGTGCCCAAAGCTTTAGGACGGAACGAAGGTACTGTCCACACCTGTCCACATGCGGTCAACAACTGGGCCGCCCCAAGTCACTCACCACCCCCACCCTTCCTCCTAGCCCGCCCCCCCCCCCCCCCCAACCCAACCCCCCCCCCCCCCCCTTCCCCGAGAGTGGCCCGGTATCACGTCATGGACCCTTGAGGCAGGACTACCTGCGGGACGTACCCTCGCTTTACTATTATGGGCCCCAAAGCTGGTCATAAGCTCACAGAAATGTCCCCCCCTTCAATGAAAACTAAATTTCCCCTTTCCCCCCCCCCCCCCCCCCCCCCCTCCCATCCCCTTTCCCCCTCCCCCTTCCAGGGTTTATCACTTTTTTTTAAAAAAAGGAGAACCGTAATTAGCAATATTTCTTGCTTTGGTTGTTATTTTCCTTCCTTGTTTCTGGCTTAAAACTTGGGGTCAAAAATGAACAACACGAGAACAATAATTACGCCAAGAAAACAAAATTAAAGACTCATAAAACAGGGACTTACACTGATCAAAACTAATTATATTCAGGAAAACCCAAAAATAGCCTTGAATACAAAAATATGACTTAAGAAAACAAATAGGGAGACTTACGAAAAATGGGGAATTAATTTTATGCATGCAACGGGGGTAAACACTCCTATGTGGGACTTGTGGCCCAAAAAAAACAAATTCCCAAAAGGCCTTGTCAGCCGGAAACAGGAAATAGCGCCATAATTAACAGTTTTTCCTGACCCGGGTTTTCTGGGGCGAAGGTCGTTTTCATTCCTTTTATTGATTTTCTGAATTCACAAAGTAAAAAAAATTTAAAAACCTCAATGATAAAAGATGAAAATTTTTTCTTTTTTTCTTTTAAATGATGTTTATTTGTTGAATAAAAAACCCAACAATACATGAAGGCGATTATAACATTGCCTTGATGATGGCTTTTGAATGGGGCAGAAATCTATTGATCTGTGAAAAGCACTTTTATAAAGGCGGAAAAAAAGAACATTGGTTCCAAGGGTCCTCCCGTCGATAGGACTTTAATCTTCCCACTTTGATCAAGGGGAGAGAGAGAGGGGGAAGGGGAAAGAGAAAAAAAAAACTCTCCTTCCCAAATGTCGATAAACAACCAGCCGGGACAAAACAAAAGAGTTTCCCCCTTTTAAATCAACAACTGAATTTTTACATTTATTTTTTCAACTTCTTTCTACTTTTTTAAAAAAATCAGTTGGCATTTTTTGGAATTGAATATATCAATAGTCCTCTAAAATTAAAAAAAACCTTTTCTTTAAAAGTTGCACCCACAGTACCCACAAAATATCTATATCTACAAAGTTTTCCCGTCTCAAAGAGCTACAACAATGTCTTTTTCCCCGGTTCCAGTCTCTGCAACCTCCCATCGACTTAGAAAACAACCACAAAAGGCCTGTGCCCACAACAAAAAAGACCTACGCCCCCTACTCTTTCCGGGGGTAAAAAAAAGTCCTGGATGGTCTCACATAGGCCATTCGGGTTTTCATTTGCTATCGCATAAGACGTGGTGGGGTGTTGTGTGTGTGTGTTTTGTGGGGCGTGCGTGCGTGCGTGCGTGCGTGCTGGCCGTGCGTTGCGGCGTGCGTGCGTGGGGTGGGGGGTGTTTTTGGGGTGTGCGCGCGGCGCGCGCGCGTGGTGTGTTATGTGTGTTTGTGGGACCTCATTTTTACACTTTTTTTTTTTTACCTGAAAGACTGATTAAAAATTCCCAATTAAACAAAATACCGGGCATCTCCCCTTAGCTAATTTATCTGCGGAAGCAATGTGAGATGTTAAATTTGAAATAATGAAAATATTTTGTATGACTTTTTTCTGTTTTTTTTTTTTCCCCTCAGGAAGTAACTGTTTTTAAAAGCCCTCAAAGACCCCGTGGGGGCGACTG
>JAMYXO010008201.1:0-11147 GCA_033310375.1 Conus canariensis
TAAAAGGGGGCAGGCTGCCCAGCAGGACAGCATGTGCCTGTTGGGGGGTTGGGAGAGACATTGGGTAGGTCAGGGTGCCAGCAGCAGGGCAGCATTGCTGTTCATGTGGATTTGGGAGAGCATGGTGTAGGGCAGGCTGCCAGCAGCAGGGCAGCATGTGCCCGTTCTGTGGATTGGGAGAGACATGTTAGTCAGGGTGCCAGCACAGGGCAGATGTCCTGTTCATGTCGGTTGGGGAGAATGGGGTAGGTCAGGCTAGCAGCAGGGGACATGCCCATTTGGGGGGGGGTTTTTTTTGGGGGGGCCCTGTTCATGGCGGGTTTGGCGAACAGGTGTAGGTCAGGCTGCCCGCAGCAGGGGGAGCAGTGCCCGTTCATGTGGGGGGCAACTTTGTTCAGGCTGCCAGCACCGGACAGCATGTGCCTGTTCTGTCGGGTTTGGGGGAGGACATGGTGAGGTCAGGCTGCCACAAAAAGAGATGACACCAAAATATCAAAAATGAACAATTATGATACAAAGTCTGTCATATAAAACCCCACAAAAACAAATCTTTCCAGTTTCATGACAGCGGAGGGATACCCAACAGAAAACCCTTTTTTGTCTTTCATCGGGGGGGGGGGGGGAGTAGGGGGGATGGGGGATGGGGTGAAGAGAAGAAAAAAGAGAGAGAGAGAGAGGGAGGGGGTTTGGGTGGAGAGGTTGAAGAGAGAGGAAGAAAGAGGAGAGGGAGAGAGAGAGGGGGTTGGATGGGAGATGGGGGAAGAGAGAGAAAAGAGAGAGTAGGAGTTGGGGATTTGGGGGGAGGGGGGGGGAAAAGAGAGAGGAAGAGAGAGAGAGAGAGTAGGGAGGGGGAGAGGGTTGGGAAGAGAGAGAGAGTAGGGACTGGGGGGGAGATTGGGGAAGAGAGAGAGAGAGGGACGGAGGGGGTTTAAAAGGGAAAATAGGGGGGTTTGGGGGGGAAAAAGGGGGGGGAGGGGGCGGGGGGAAAAGGAGGAGTTGGTGAGAGTGGGTGAAGAGAGGGGGGGAGAGAGAGAGACAGGGGGGTTGGGGGGGAGATGGGGGAAGGAGAGAGAGAGGGGAGGAGAGAGAGGGAGAGTGTGGGGAGTGAAGTGTTGTGGGGTTGTGTGTGGTGTGTTGGTTTGTGGGGTGGTGTGTGGTTATTGCTTCTTTCTGTCCAGTGTGGTTTGATGTTGTGAAAATCCAGGAAGGTGGGGCCTACAATGGAGTGGAGGGGCCGGGAAAAATGAGACACAAAAACGTGGCAGTATCAATCAAAAAATCAACTTTGGTTTAAGGGGTAAAAGAAACAAGATTTTCTGGATTTCTGACAAATTTTATAAACCCACTTGATAGGTGAGTACCTCCTCTTTCCCCCCCATCCACCCCAATTCAGAAAGAGAAATCTGTCGATTTTAATTTAAAAATGTGCGGAATAAAAAATTCACAGGAATCTAACATAATTCTTAATAAAATGTGAGGAACTTCCCCCCCCCCAAGATTAGACAGAGAAATCTGTCATGACAGTCGTCATAGAATCAAAGCAGCCCCAACTTTAGAGGAGAGATCTGCTGAAATTTTTTTTTTAAGTTTTTAAATGTGTTATACAACATGAGAAACCTGAGCTTCAGAGACATATATAACACAGAAAATTTTACTATTAAAATACACAAGACTGATCAGATACCTTTAAATCTACTCAGTCCCAAGATAAGGTCCTTTTTAATTCGATACTTTTTTTCATCTGCTAAAATACCCCTTCCATTCAGTCGAATGCATATGTCTCCTGTTCTTTTCAGATAATGAGAGATAAGTGAATGGACACCACTCAATTTTGCCGCCATCATGCCAAAAAGTTATGCACGGGTTTAGCAGCGACTTATGCATCAACAATGGAATATGGTAGAAAGGGTTTGGAAAAAAAAACACTTGTAAAAATAAAAAAAAACTAAAAACAGTAACTAAAAGAAACATGATTAAGTACACTGGAAAAAAAAAATAAAATGAATTTACGAAGGAAAACTTCAGGATTTGTACATAATCGTGAGCATGTTTCTGTCCATAGGTAAACGGGGTAGCCTCATGTACGATTTTCATCCTGCTCATTCAAACCCTTACCTTAATCTCGGGGACACTGTGACCTCCATGGGGGGGGATGGGGATGATGGGGGGAGAACATCATCGGGAAGAAGAGCGGGACAAGGCGCGGTGGTGCATGTGTCCTAGGTCGCATTAATGCATCAGCCACAATTCTTCAAAAGTCAGTGGCTGGGCATGGGGCAGAAGGGACAGGTCGTTGTCACGCAAAGGCCTGGTTCATTAGGAGATCAGGGGCCAGGTCGTATCTCTTCAATTAACAACCCTCTCGGGGGCCACCTGCCGCACGGGACAGCTGTGCCTTTTCGTGTGGGTTGGCGGAGACAGGGTGTAGTCAGGCTGCCAGAACCCTGGATTTTTGTTGGGGGCCCCAAAGACGGTTGTCCCGCAACATGGAACCCCAAACCTAGAGATCATGGCCCACTTGTCGAAATAGGCCCCCGCTGCGCGCTGTTTTGTAGATGACCCAATGCCTTCTGTTGAGCTGCCTTGAATCGCGTGGTGCTCCTTTTTCCTGGCCACGGGGCCTCCCATTTTTTGCACGGGAAACGTCCAGACGGTCATCAAGGGGTAGCCTGGCTTCTGCCCAAACGGGGAAGTGTGACGCAAACCAAGTTAAAAAAACACGGGGTTTTTGTTATAGGCCTGCACCCCCTCTTTTAAAATATATTTGCCAGCGTCTCTTGCTCATCGGGTTTCCTCCCTTTTGGGAAATGCCCCAAACTGTGCAAAAGGGCCCAAAAAAGGGGGGCACGGGTGGAGTGGGCAAGGGGAATGATTCTTTGGGGCTGTCTGCTTCCTTTCCCCTCATCCAGTCTGTGCTTCTGGGCTCTGGGAACTAAAGCAAAAAAGGGTTCACGGGTAGTCTACTGTGAGTCTTAGTAATATACGTGTAAGAGCGGGGGTTAAAATAGGTACCCCAAACCTTCTTGCTATGACTTAAAGGGGAGGGGGCTGTTGGGCCCCTATTCAACGTGATTTTCTCAAATATTTAAATTAATCAAGAAATAAAAAATAACCCGACAAAACCCCTTTTTTATCTTTCTTTTTCCCTAATCATCTTTTGCATTTTTTTATGGTAAGTGTGTGTAAGCAGGTGTTGAAAGCTGGGGCTGTTTACCGGCAACTGCAATGTCGGCCCCCAGCACCTTCTAATCCCATCACCGCCCCGTGGTTTTTGCTATGCGCTAGTGGGACCGTTTTCAATTCTAAAAACAGTAAGCTAATTTTGGGAGAGGATCATCCCAGCAAAGTTCGTGTAGAGAATGTCAAATGTCTGTTCAAAAATCAGCCATCTTTTTTGGGGCCCGCAAACCCCACTTTTCAGTAATAAAATTTTCCTCAACCAAAAAAAAACAGCAAAAAAACCTACAAAATCAAAAAACTTTAATCATTTTGAAAAGGGGGGGTTTGCGGGCAAAAATTTTGCTGCTCTAAAAGCCAGACATTTTGCATTCCTCTGTTTAAACTTATGGGCACTGTGTTTGGCGGAACAACTTGAACTTTTTCGCGAACAAACGACTTTTAGGGGCAGGCTTTTTAGAAGAAAGGGGTTCTCTTAAATAATACACGGAGGGGGCTGTTTTAAAAATTTTTTTCAACTTCATAACGCTACGCTCCATATGGGGTCTGGGGCTCTAATTCTTCACACCCTCTGCTTCTCCAGGCGCATACAAGTATTTACTTTTAATCCAAAAGGCAAGGGTTTTTTGAGTACTCGGATGTCTTCATAAGCAAATTTTTTTTTAGTTGATCGCGTTTACTGGCTTAAGGCCTTTTGTTTTAAATTTCTTCTTTGTTCGGGCCGTAGACTGCTGGCAACCTTCTGACCCATTCTGTGTTTTCGTGTTTTGTCCATAAGGTCTCTATGAATTGATAGTAAACAGGCGCTCAGCTAGATTCTTTTTAAAATTTTCTACTAGAGCCGTGAACGATGGTTGCCCGGGATCCCTCTCTTAACTGTAACCCGGGGGGCTTAAAAACATTGGTTTACAGCTCCTTTAAAATCTTTCCCCTCATCAACCCCGAATCATCCTAGGGTACTTTAAGGGCCCCATGTATATTTGTTTTAAAGCCACAGCCACGCATTTAGCTTTTATCTGTTAAAAGGCTCGCATCTTTATACCTTAAGCCATGTCAAAACCGTAAAGATACTTAAACTTTTTTTTTCTAACTTTGTCATGGGAAGATACAACAATCCATTGGTGGGTGTCATTAGGAACTGAGTTAAAACAAACGAGGCCTTATTTTTTCTTTTTGGGCAGGCAATATATTTGCCAGATGCTTGTTTTGAAAGCAGTCTTTCGTTCTGATTCAGACACCCCAGCAGCTTTATCCTTTTTATCAATAGCACCCTTTTTTCCTTTTCCCAATACCCTCTAGGAGAATAAATTATTTTGTATTTGTATGTCCTAAAAGGACTGTTTTTTAATTACATTTTAACTATTTTTTTTAGATTAAATATGCAAGAAGAAAGATTGCTCCCATAGCACCATAATAAAGCCTTTTTCTACATTTTCTTTTCCTCAGTGGTTCAATAAAAGTAACAGTTCTGGGGTGACGATGTTGAAACTTCTTCCTGTTATAATAATATTCTTTCTTTGGCTTCATCAACGTCTGAAATGGTGCCTGCATGTCCTTGTTCTCTTAACTTTTTTATTAATAAAGTCTAAGTGGAAAATTCTCCTTTTCTCGAAACGTCTTTTCCCTTAGCTAAATCTTCCATTGCCCGTTATGGCGTTCTCTTTTCTTCTCAGACCGCAGTTTCAAAACATGTAATTGCTGCCAGAGAAAGAAAATGCATTAAACAAAGCTCCCCCCACCATCAGAACTAATCCAGACATCTTTTTAAAAATAAAAAAATCTTTTTTTATAAATGAATATTTTCTAGAATAAAATCTTTTTATAAATCAATATTTCATGCATTGATTTTTTTTTGGATAATCCCCTGTGAACAAGAAAGTTTTTTGAGGCACCCGCCGTTATTAAGCTATAATCTTAAAAACATCCTCAATGTCTAACCTTCCTAATCACGGGTCTATCTTAAACATTTTTTTGCTAAACGCTGTACCCTATACTAAGACCGCTGATTACAGCGTGGTAAATAGTATTGTGACTTTGGGTGCCATTTTTTTTAATTTAAACTAAAAAAAAATAATTTAAAATAATCATAAATGAAAGCTGTCTTTTTGTGCTTTTTAATCAGATAATCTTTTTTTTGCAGAGCTAAAAAAATAAGGTTGTAACTAGTTTCGGCAAAATTTTATCTTTCCCTGTTGGGGCGGTTTTTTCTTAACAAAATTTTTGCTAGGGTTGAGTAAACTATAACGCCAACAATAGGCATGCATAATTAACCACGTTAAAAATCATGGTTTTAAAAAGGTTTTATTATTTTTATTGTTTTTAAAAAGGGTTTAAAAAAATGGATTGCGACGAGCTATTAAAGTGTGAGGAGGCGGCAGACCCAAACCTCTGTATAAAGAAAGATTTTACTCTTGGGGTGCATGTGGAAAAACCGGGAGTATTTAGGGGTTAACTAAGTGTTGCAAATTCAGCAAATTTTTACATCAGGTTTTGAGGGGAAATATTACGCCAGGGACAAAACACAGCTAGGGTCAAAAAAGGTTGATCGGTGGGGCAGACAAGATTAGTTTATATGCTAGTTATAGGCAAGATACGCCGATTTTATTCGAAAAGATTTAAAATATGACATCACAAATCCATTTTTAACCAAATCCCCAAATCTCTTGCATGTGACATGTATTATAGATTTGGGACGTTGGTTTTTGTCCATTCACATGGGATTAATTACTTTTAATCATATTAATTTTTAAACATATTAATTTTAATCGCACTTTAAAAAAAAATGAGCGATCGGGAAAGATTTTTGACTCCCAGGAGAAATGTGCCGCAAGTGAGTGTCCCCAAGCGAGTGCCCCACAGGGATGTCCCACAATGAGTGCCCCCAAAGTGAGTAGTTTTACTAAAGCTAAAAGCCCCTGGGCGTGTTGACCCCGGTCGTAAACTAGCTGAATGGAACAGACTGAAAAAAAGCGAACCAAGCAGAAAAAAAACAAAAATTGGTAGATAGTAATAAAAACTCGCCACAAGCACCGCCGCCGTCACCAACAACAATACAATCAAACATAAGATGTTTATTAGTATTGGGGGGGGTTGTTGTTGGTGGGGGGGCTTTTGGGATAAAGTGTCAAACCCATACTTACAACAAAGTCACAAACCCCCCCCAAAAAAAAGTAAAAAAAAGAAGACCAGCTTTTTGCAAAAAAAGCACAACCCCTTCTGTAAACCCCTTATTTTTACTGAATTAGTTTTTTTATTGTTGTTAAGTACAATTAAGTACTGGTTAAATACAATTAGGTCAGTTATAACAAGTTAAGTGTAAGTGGTTAAGTAAAGTTAGGTAAATTATAACAATTAATGTAAGAAAAGTGCAAGTTAAGTAAAAAGTCATTTAAGTACTATTTAAAGATCTTAAGAAAAAGTATAGTTAAGTATGTTAAGTACTATTTTAAGATCTTAAGTCAGTTCTCCAATGCCCTATAGCGTATAAAAAACTCGGGATTAAGTAAGTTTCGCTTGTTATTGTTGAGACTATGATTTTATTAACAGCAGTTGTTTTTTCTTAAAAGAGTAGAGCGCAGATTAACTTTTGTTGATGAAATATTTGTTTTCAAAGGACCCTGCTTGAGTTGTTGGATTTTTTTTTTTTTTTACACCGTCTTTATTATGCCCTTACCCCTTCTTCTTTTCAAAAGTCGGCTAGCAACGCTAACATCTTTGACCGCAGCCCAACAAATTTTGTATAACTAAGTTCATCCTTCCTTTTTCCCAATTACTTTCTGTTTTACAGTTGAATGTAAAGGGCTGTCCTTTTGGGAGTCAATTTCGTACTATCCATCACCCCTTTAGCTACCTCCGCTTCAAATCCTTATAAAAGTTTTCATTGGGAACATCCGAATAAAAGAGTCATGTCTGGAAAAGAACTTAGAATTGGGTACAGCGGTTTAAAGTAGCATACAGAAATTCAAGCTTAAAAATTTTTTGACAGCTCTAGCACAGTAAACCCAAAAACACCGCTTGCCAACTTCACATTCTGTTTCTTCATCATAACGCCAACCGGCTGTCGCTAAATCTTTGAAGTCTTGGTAGTTGGTTTTAGAGACCAGTTTAAATTTGCTCTTTGTTTTTTTGTAACTAACTTACATCTTTACGATTGTGTACGTTTTTCCATGGTTTTTCCAAAAAACTGTTGTTCATCAGTTTTAAAAAGTCTTTTTCTAAAGCGTCATGGTTTTTAGTCTAAGATCAGTATTTTTCATAATGTAGGGCCCTCAAAAAGGGGTCTTGTCAAAAAAATTTTTCGTGAACAGCATAAGTTTTAGTCCGGGCCTTAAGTAAACTGTAGCAGTTGTAATGACAACTATTAGCTTGTGGCAAGATTAGGCACGAGTTTAGGCGGTTCGGGGACTCATCTTTAATTTTTTCTGCCGTAGGGGATAACATTATGGAGGTCTTTTAAACTCTGTAGGATATTCTAAGTCAAAACCTCTAAGATTAGTCCTATTGGATAATCGGGCGTAAGCTTTGACAACGCCTTTTCACCCGAAAAAACGTCATGAGGTCCTACGAAATTCAAAAGTTTCTTTTGGCATGCTGGCTCATGGCCCACCCATACAGATTGTTGGCGTCAAGTACATTAGATATTTAGATGGTTTATGGGATAATTCATCTAAATACTTGTTTTTTGGCTTTGCAGTAAGGGGGGGGCCTGCTAAGCCTCCCCTTTCAGCCCACCCTCAATCACCTGAAGTGTGGCCAGATCAGAAATTAAGTCTCCAAAGTTTTAACTTTAAAAAGGGTCCCAAGAAAGGCCAGGGGCAGAAATGTAATGTGATGAATCTGGGGGGTAATGTTTCATGCATGAGACTGTAATTCTGAAAGACGTCTGCCAATAAAAAACACGTCAGCCAATAAATATTTTATCATGATAATCGCCCATTGTTCGACAGTGTAAATTTTGTCCCGTTTTGTGCGATTCATAGTCAGCGTCTATTCTTCTGCCCGTAAGCGGCTGTAAAAAATCTTCTTTTTCTGGCAAGGCGGCTCATCAAACTTGTCCCATGATCCAGTATTCATAAGGGTAAAGCCTTTTAGTACTAAAGCCCAGTTAAAAAATTTTTAGTTATTGGGAGTCTTGTAGAGATTCTGCTATTTTTCTTAAATCCCCTCAGTGTTGGGCAAGTGATAGAAGGATAAACAGTCTACATAAAGGTCATGTATTTTCTATGATTTTGGGGAATGCAGCAACCCTTTACATTCAGAAGTTATTTCTTGCATATAAAGTGAGAATCATAGCCTCGTAAGTTATGAAGAAGTGGTAGTTTCCATTTTTTGGGGGTCAACCTTAAGTTAAAGTTTTACAACTGTTGTGGGGCTGTCCCCTGAATTTGCATAATGTGATCGTGGTCCCTTACTGTTGGGTTTTCTTTACTATTAGGTGTTAGCTCTGGCCGCATATCCAACATGTGTAGATGATTCATAGGTTTTTGATTTTCAGGAGATCCTAATGTCGAATTTTTCAGCAATAGAGAATTGTTTGGAAGGTTTTTTCATGTTTTAAAAATCGACCGGCGCTTTTGGGGGCCTTGAAAATCTCGGGTTGTGTGAGTGCCCCACGATCTAACAACAAAAACGCATAAGAACAATCGATGGTTTTTTAATAAAGCTGTTTTTTGTTCTTCTGCTTGTTGGGGGTAAAAACTGTGGCAAAATCGCTTCAAAGTCAGCATAAACTACGAGGTCTCATCGCAGTTTTTTGTGTGTTTTTAAAAAACCCAACTTTGACCCCGGGGGGGGGGGGAGAAGTTCGGTTTACAGTCTCAAAACTTTTTTACAAAGTTTCTTATGTTCAGCAGCTGCCTCTATAAGATGGGATTCTAACCAAACACCTTCACAAACTCTTTTTTAGCTGATTGTTTGTGTAAAAGCCCTAAGTCTGCAAATTTATCTGATTAATACATAAGGCTCTTGGAACCCTCTGAAACAAAATAGGTCTACATGCTTTTTAAAGGGGTCCCCCAAAGTTGGGGGGCATGGGGGGAAATCCTTAAGGCCCTAGATTTTCTGCTACAGACCATGTGTATACGTTTTACGTTATTGGTTTGTTTTGTCTTCAAAAAGGCTTAAACTGTCTATGTTTAGGGAAAGTTTTTTTGTTATTCAAGTTCAGCTCTTTTAAAAATGCCCATAATTTAATACCTGTTTGCATTTTTTTTAACGCGATGTAAATCCCCGCCAAAATAAAAACCACAGGGAAAAAATAAGTTATCTGAATTTTTTGTTGTTTAAGACTGCTCTTTAAAAAACTTAACTCTCGGGGAGAGGGTTTTAAGAATTGCCGACTTAGGATAAAAACTTTGTTTGTTTAATCGTTTTAAAGGACTGTTCCTTCAGCCCAGCCGGAGCCGCGCAATTTTCGCTTCTTCACTTGCAGGGTTTAAACTGTGAAACATGTAATCAGCCCATTCAGAATTTTAAAGTCGAAATAGGTTTTACTTTTTTCTGTCATTAAAACCCCGACTTGCATGTTTTTATCATGGGGGGTTATATAAAATTTAGAATGGCCAACAACACTTTTACTGGTGGGAAATTTTGAAGAGACCTGGGATTTTAGAAATGGCATTGTTACGCTTTTCTTTGAACATTGGGGTTTTAATGATGCCATGTCTAATTCACAAAAACATATTGCCCACCGGTTCGGCAAATATCTCTCCAGCGTCTTTTTGATCGTCATTTTTAAGATCAAATATATAAGTTTTTTACAAAAAAAAAAAAAAATAATAAAATTTAGCTAAATATTTATTAAATTGAGAAATACAAAAAAAAAAATACAAAAATTTTTAGCTAATATTTATTAAATTAAATAGCTACTCCTTCAGATTTATTAAAAAATAGAAAAATTTCGCGTCACAGGAGCCAAAAAATTTAAAACAAAAATTCATACACTTTATAAACGGGGGTTGGGCCAAAAATCTGGCATTTTACGTTCTTTATTTACACTTTCACGAATATCTGTGGCCAAAAAAGACCCCAAATTAATTCGAAAACTTTTTCTTAACTCTTCTTCATTACCCCCCCCCATCAATTAACTCTAAGGGGCGCAGCATAATTTTTTAAGTCTGAAACTACTTTGGTCGTCATTTTTAAAGATCAAATTATAGGTAATACAATAATTAAATCAGACCATTTTTAACCTTTTTTGGGGTTTAGTTGATCTTTTGCAATGTTCTGCTTTGAAAGGGGTTCTGCTTTGAAAGGGTTCTGTCTGTTTTGCTTCAGTGTCCCAAACCTGTTTGAAGTAAAAGTCTTTCTCCATTCTTTTGAGGTCAATTTTTTTCGTCTGTAATCATCGCCGTCAGCCATGGCCCTTTTTTAAATTTTTCGTCTGTTACTTTTCCCTCCAGCAAAGTATTGCTTATAATCAACCTTAAGAATGAAGTTTTGCTGTTGCTAGGGGTACAATGGAGTGTGCTTTGTAATTTGGGCGTTAGCTTCTTTAAAACAGCACTTACAAAACGTGGGAAAGGCACCCAAAAACCCAAACCAAACACTCCCCAAAAGCTATGGACATCGGGTCCTAACTCCAGTAGCTAAAAAAGCGACACTAGACCCAGGCTTAAACTGGCTAAAAATGATGAGCCGGGGATTATATAAGAAAGGACATTTTTAAAGCTTTAGCATATTTCTTTTTAGTAACCCAAAAACTTTTTCAAATCATTTCTATTTCCTCTTCAAAGCTCAGTCCCCTGGGGCTTTTAACTAAACTGTTTACCCTCTTCCAATTTAAACAAAATATTTTTTTAAAACCTGTACATATCTTCTTATTAAACCTTCTGGCAGCACTTCATCAAAAAGAGTAAAACCAATAAAATCAAATATTAATTTAAAAATAAAATCAAGCACTGTTAGTTTAGCATTGTCAAACCATCAAGAACTTTGTCAGAAGAACAGAAGTGTTTAAATTTCATCCCCCA
>JAMYXO010008202.1:0-11143 GCA_033310375.1 Conus canariensis
CTTTTCCCCTTTCTTTCCCCCTCTCCTCTCTCTCTTCCATCCCTTCCTTCCTCCCCCCTCTCCTTTCTCTCTCCCGTCCTCTCTCTCCTCTCTGCCTCTTTTCTCTCTCTCTCTCTCTTCCATCCCTTCCTTCCTCCCTCCTCTCCCTTTCTCTCTCCCCGTCTCCTCCCCTCTCTTTTCTCTCTCTCTCTCCTCCTCCTCTTCTTCCCTCCCCTTTCCCCCTCCCCCTCTTCCCTTTCCTCTCCCGTCTTTCCCCTTTTCTCTTGCCTCTCTTCTCTCTCTCTCTTTTCTATCCCTTCCTTTCCCCCCTCCCCTTTCTTCTCCCTGTCTCTCTCTCTCTCTTCTGCCTCTTCTCTCTTCTCTCTCTTCTCCCTTCCTTTCCTCCCTTCCTTCCCTTTCTCTCTCCCTGTCCTCTCTCTCTTCTCTGCCTCTCTCTCTCTCTCTCTCTCTCTTTATCCCTTCCTTCCTCCCCTCTCTCCCTTTCTTCTCCCTGTCCCTTTTCTCTCTCTCTCTGCCTCCTCTCTCTCCTCTCTCTCTCTCCCTCCCCTTCCCCCTTTTTTTCTCCCTTTCTCTCTCCCTGTCTCTCTCTCCTCCTCTCATCCCCCTTTCCCTTCCCCCCTCTCTCTCCTGTCTCTCTCTCTCCCCCATTCCATCCCTCGTTTTTGCCTCTCTCTCTCTTTGTCTGGGCTTCTGCCTCTCTCTCTTCTCTCTCTCTGTCTGTCTCTCTGGGCCCCTCTCTCTCTCTCTCTCTGTTGTCTCTGCCTTCTCTCCTCTCTCTCTCTGTCGTCTCTCTGCCCTCTCCTTTTCTCTCTCTCGTCTGTCTCTCGCCTCCCTCCCCTCTCTCTCTCTGTCTGTCTCTCTGCCTCTCTCCCCTCTCTTCTGTTTTTCTCTCTGTCCCGTCTCTCTGTTGTCTTTTTGCCCCCTCTCTCTCTCTCCCCTCTCTTGTCTTTTCTTTGTCCCCGTCCTTTGTCTGTTCTCTGCCTTTTCTCTTCTCTCTCTCTTGTCTGTCTTCTGTTGGGCTCTCTCTCTTCTCTCTCTGTCTGTCTCTCCCCCTTTTCTCTTCTCTCTCTTTCTGTCTGTCTCTCTGCTGTTTTCTCTTCTCTCTTCTGTCTTTTTGCTCTTTTCCCCTCTCTCTCCTGTTTTGTTTTCTTGCCCCCTCTCTCTCTCTTCTCTCTCTCTGTCTGTTCTCTGTCTGTCTGTCTCTCTCTCTCTCTGTCTGTTCTCTGCCTTTTCTCTCTCTCTCTCTCTCTCTTCTCTCTGTCTCTCTGTCTGTCTCTCTGCTCCTCTCTCTCTCCTCTCCCTCTCTCTCTGTCTCTTTTGTCTTCTCCTCTCCTCTCTCTCTCTCTTCACCCTCTCTCCCTCTCTCTTCTCTCTCTCTTCTCTCTCTCTCCCTCTCTCCCTCCCCCCTCCCTCTCTCTCTCCCCCTCTCTCCTCTCCCTCTTCCTTCTCTCTCTTTTTCCCCCCCCCCCTCTCTGCCTCCTCCTTTTCTCTCTTCTCTTCTCCCTCCCCTCTTCTCCCTTTCCTCTCTCTTCTTCCCCCCCCCCTCTCTGCCCTTCTCTCTCCCTCTCTCTCTTCCCTTCCTTCCTCTCTCTTCCCTCTTCTCTCTTCGCTTCCCCGTTTCCCATCCTCATTCCTCCTCTCCTCTCCCCTCCTTTCTTTTCCCCTCTCTCTCCTGTTGTCTGTCTCTCTCTCTCCCTCTCTTCTCTTCTTCTCTGTCTGTTCTCTCTCTCTCTCCCTTTTCCATCCCTTCTTCCCTCCCTCTCTCCCCCTCTCCTCTCTCGTCCCATTCCATCCCTCAGTTCCTCTCCCTTTTTCTCTCCCCTCTCTCTTTTCTCTTCTCTTCTCTCTCTCTCTGTCGTTGTCTTCTCTTCTCTCTTTTCCCCTTCTCTGTCTGTCTCCTCCTCTCTCTCTCTAAACCCCTTTCCCTTCCTCCCTCTCTTCCCTCTCTCTTCCGCTCCCGTTCCCACCCCTCGTTCCTCTCTCTCTCTCTGTTGTCTCTCGCCTCTCTTCTCTTCCCTCTTCCCCTTTTCCTCACCCTTTCCCCCCTCCCTCTCTTCTCTCTCCCCTCTCCTCTTCTCCCCCCCCTTTTCCCTCTCTCCTCCCTCCCCCCCTCCTCTCTCTTCCCCCTTCTCTCTTCCCCTTCCCCTCTCTCTCTCTCTCCCCCCCCCTCCTCTCTCCTCTCTCCCTCCCCTTCCTCTCTATATTTTTGTACCAAACATAATTCTCTTTTTTTTAGCACCTTACACTGCTGGTAAATCAAGCACACCAGAGGGACACAGGTTTTCTCTCTTTGGCCCCATTAACCCTCCCTGTCCCCCCCCCCCCCCCTCCGCCCCCCCCCCACCTCTTTTTTTTTTTTTGTTAATGGTCAAAAACCCTTTAAAAGGTTCAAATGCATTATAAAAATTTCCCACAGTCACCTATGGTGACGGGACAAAAATGAAGGGAAAACACATGTTGAGCGGTTTCACACAGTCACCTGTGTGGACGGGACAAAAACATGAAGGGAAAACATGTGTCAGGGGTTTTCCCACACGTCACTATGTGTGGGAAAAAAACTGAACGGAACCAATGTGCGCGGTTTCCTCTTAACCTTGGTGACGGGAAAACAACTAAAGGGAAACCATGTGTAGGGGTTGTGGGGGCGCAGTGCACAAGGTCCGGAACAAGAGGAATGGAGTAAAATGAGGGGCCTTGGAAATAAGCGCGACCCAAATTTCGGACCGGGGGGAATAGCATTTGGTTATACGAAAGCGACAATAGCAGGGGTGTTGAGGGCAGGTCAGTGAGGTCAAAGTAATCCCCCCCCCCCCCCCCACCCCCCCCAAAAATTTGTTCTGAAAACTCTTTCCCTTTCAGCGATGTTTTTTAGCAGTTCATGTGGGAAAACCGAAAATTTTTGAGAAGAGGCAGCTTAAACATTACTTTTTAGGAAAAGCAGTTTTTTAGAATTTAGTGAAACTTTTTGAGGAAAAAGGGCCCGGGTTTTTTGAATAGGTGCGTATTCACTCACGGCGGGGGGGGTTTCCACACACAAAAACACACACCCCACACACAAAAACCACCACACACAACACACACACTCTCTTTTCTCTCCCCTCCTCTCCTTCTCTTTCTCTCTCTTTCTCTCTCTCTCTAACAACACACACACAACACACAAAACACAAACTTTCTCTCTCCCCTCTTTCTTTCTTCCTCTTTGCACACCACATCGTGCGGCACACAACATACAACACTGACCACACACACACACACAACCACACACACACCACACACACACACACAACACCAAAAAAACGTGATGCCCCTTTTTAATTTAAATCAAAGAAAGAATTGCTGTGCGTCAAAAGTCTTTTTACAAACCCATTAATGCTCACGCACACTGGACATTTGTCTGCAAGGTTTACATGGCAAAAGGAAGAAAATTGTTTTCATGTGTGTGTGTGGTTTGGGGGTGTGTTTGTGAGTGAGTGTGTGTTTTGTGTGTGTCTGGTGTGTGTTGTTGTGTGTGTGTGTATGTGTGGGGTGTGTGTGTGTGTGTGTGTGTTGTGTGTTGTTGGTGTGTGTGTGTGTGTGTTGTGTGTGTGTGTGTGGTGGTGTGTGTGTGTTGTTTTCGTGCGTTTGGCGTTTGTGTGGGGTGTGTGTGTGTTGTGTTGTGTGTGTGTTTTGTGGGGTTTTGTTGTTGTGTTGGTGGGTTGTGTTGCTGCGTTGTGCGGTTGTGTGTTGTGTCTGCTGTGTTATTGTGTGTGTGCGCCGGGTGCTCGCTTGCGGGTTTGTCTGCGCGCGCGCGCTGCTTGCGTGCGTGTGTGTATGTTTGTGTGTGTGTGTGTGTGTGTGTTTGTGTGGTGTGTATTAGAGAGAGAGAGAGACAGACAAAGGGGCGACGCAGACAATATATTAGTGGACTAGTTTAAATTAGTAAGGTTGATGTCATCGCGACATGATGTGTATGAATGGGGATGACGTCAATTTGCCCGTAGGATGATGACGTGAGTCTGTTGAGGCCGCCCGCAAGGTGTCCAAATGTGGTACGTTCGTCGCCCCCCCCTTTGACTTCAGCAACCCTCTGGACAGGACCGGGTCAGTCCACATGTCGGGTTCTTTTCCTCTGTGTGTGTGTGTGTGTGTGTTTGTGTGTGTTGGTGTGTTGGGTGGTGTGTGTTCCTTCCCTATTCGTTCGTTCTTTCCCTCCCGTCGTCTTTCCCTTTTTTTGTCATTCTTTTTTTTCCTTCGGTTTTTTTATTCTGTCATTTTATTTCTCCCGCGGTCTTTTCTTTCTGTCCCGTTTCTTTTTTTATCCCCCTTTTTTTCTTTCCTTTTCGACTTTTTTTTCCTTCTTTCTGTCTTTCCCTTTTTTTGTCAGCTTCTTCTGTTCTTTTCTGTCTTCCCTATTTTGTCTCTTTTTTCTCCTTTTTGCCTTTTTTTTCTGTTTTTCTTTTTCCCCCGTTTAGTCTTTCCTTGGTCTGTCATTTCTTTGTCCTCCCCTTCAGTCTTTCCTTGGGCTGTCAGTTTCTTTGTCTCCGTTCAGTCTTTCCTTTGGGCTGTCAGTTTCTTTTTCTTTGTTCAGTCTTTCCTTTCTGTCAGTTTCTTTGTCCTCCGTCAGTCTTTCCTTGGTCTGTCAGTTTCTTTGTTCTTTGTTCAGTCTTTCCCCGGGCTTCATTTTTTTGTTCTTTTTTCAGTCTTTTCCCTTTGGGCTGTCAGTTTCTTTGTTCTTTGTTAGTCTTTCCCTTTGGGCTGTCAGTTTTTTTCCTCGTTTAGTCTTTCCCTTTGGGCTGTCAGTTTCTTTGTTCTTTGTTCAGTCTTTCCCTTTGGGCTTTCAGTTTTTTTGTTTTTGTTTTGCTTTTCCCTTTGGTCTGTCAGTTTCTTTGTTCTTTGTTCAGTCTTCCTTGGCGTCAGTTTTTTTTTTCATTTTAGTCTTTTTTTTTTCTGTCAGAATCGTGCGTTTTTCTTTCCCGATTTTTTCACGTCTTTCAATTTTGTCATTCTTTAGCCAGTCTCTTTCTGTATCCTCCTTTGTCTTTCCTTATTCGTCAGCCCTCCTCTCTCTCTCCTCTGTCTGTTTTCTGTCTCTCTTTTTCCCCTTTGTGTGTGGGGTTTGTGTGTGTGTGGTTTTGTGGGTGTGTTTGTTTTGTTTTTGCTTGTTTTTGTTTTTTTTTTTTTTTCCCATTTGGTGTTTTTCCATTTTTTTTTTTTCATTTTTTTTTTGGGGTCGGCCTGCGTTATTCACCTTATCAATGAGAACGGTCCCCCACTTTCAGTGTCTCAGAGATCCCAAAAAAATCCAGGGGGGGAAAAAAAAGGAGGTGGGGGGGGGGGGTATTCAGAAGCCCATCAGCTATTTTCAGTTGGATGCCGCCAAAAAGGCGTTAATTTAAAGTTTGGAACAAAAGTGACCCGCACGCACAAGAACGCACTCCGTGTCCCCCATGCCCGGTCATATCCGATCCTGTTGTCGCGTTTGTCGGGCAAGACTGGAAATAACGTCACGCGGAACAACGCGAGATGAGGAGAGCGGAAAGTACTATCTCATTACGCATGCTTCCTAACTGTTATTGCTTTTTCAAAATGAGGCGAAACATCAAGCAGATTGTCTGATCATTTGATGGGCTTGCAAAACAAAGAAAACGACAAACCAAAATCAAGAAAGAAACAAACAAAAACTACAGATCAACGAATTCAGTTGCTGCAGCATTGGTGTTAGTTGTAGTTGTCGTAGAAGCAGCAGCAGCCGCAGCAGTAATGGTAGTGGTAGTAGTAGTAGTAATTGTTGTTGTTGTTGTAATATTGATGATGATGATGATGATCATTATCATCATCATCATCATCACCACCACCACCACCATCATCACCATTATCAGTAGTACTGCTATCATTATTACTTCTTTAATCATCCTTTATTTTAACAATCGGAAGTCGTACACTAAAGCTAACAGTCTAACACGATTCTAGTGTTGGTGTCATATAACAATAATTCGATCTATTCGAGCGGAGTCGAGTCGTTCATTCTCATTCTTCGTCCTCCGCTTCCTAGCCTTCAGTGGCGGCAGTGTGTGTGTCGGGGTCAGACGGTACAGAGGCAGAGGGCGGCTGCCCTTTGTTAGCTCATTTGGCGGCACGGGGGAAATGCCACACGTGCTCTGGAAGCGGGGGGGGGGGGGGGGGGGATGATAATGACGTGCATTATGCCCCTTTCATGTCCACGTCACACAGCGGGAGACCGCGGGAGAGAGGAGAGAGAGAGGAAGGGGTGGGGGGGGTGGGGGGAGTGAGAGAGAGCGTGTGTGTGTGTGAGAGAGAGGGAGATGATGATGAGGATGATGAGGATGAGAGATTGATGATGATGATGATGATCTTTATTCCCAAGGGTAACAGATAAGCAAACATGCTTTTTTTTTTTCATCCGGCCCTTGCCCTGCTAAGGGATTAACTAAACATGACTAGCGACTAAAATGACAAAACTATAACAAACATACATATCTCCACAAATACATTAAAAGGTTCTCCATTTTCCCCCTTCTCCTCTCTCTTCCTAAATTTCTCCCCCCTCTCTTTTCTCTTTCTCTCTTCACTCTCCTCTTCCCCCTCTCTCTCTTCACCCCTTTTTCCCGCTCTCTTTTTTCTCTCTCACTCTCTCTCTCTCTTTTGTATGTGTACGTGCGTGTGTGCGAAATGTGTGTGTGCTTTGTGGGGTTTGGTGTCTGTTTTTCTGTCTGTCTGTTTCTGTCTGTCGGGTCTGTATGTGTGTGTTTTTTGCGACTCTCTCTCTCTCTCTCTCCTTCTCTTCTCTCTCTCTCATGAAAAGAGAGAAAAGGAGCGACAAAATGACAAAAAGAAAAAAAGAAAGGGGAGAAAGGACAAAAGAAAGAAAAAAAGAAAAAAGGGGGGAGGAAGTCGGAAGAAAAATGATGAATAAACGCAGAAAGCATCAACAAAAATTTATTATCATCAAAAAAAAACAACAACAAAAACCCAAAAAAGCAGCAGCAGCAGCAGAACCCACCGCCTCATAAACCCCCCTAAAAACCTACCACCACAGACCGGGGGACAACGGCTGACGTTTAAAATTTTGTTTCGTCAGTCTCACTGCCAAATAGAAAAGAGCTGGCTTTAACCCCCCCTTCCCCCCCCCCTTTTCCCCTCTCTCTCTCTTTCTCTCTCCCCCCCCCCCCCATACCCCGCCCCCCCATATTTTCCCTATAAATTGCACAAACACCGTGTGGGATGGGGGGGGGGGGGGGGGGCAGAGAAGAACTAGGGGGGGGGGGGGGGATGGAAGGTGGAAAAACCTCGCACAAACAGGGGGAAAAATGTGGGTCAGGGGTTTTGAAAAGTCTGCGTTCTTGGCAGAGGGAGGCAGCACCCTTTATGGGCTGACATCGTTAAACCTCGCCCCGTAAACAAGGGGCCGTACCCACACACCACGGTGTGTATAGACACAATCCTGTGTTTTACAGAGAAAGCCCTCTGCATATGGGAAAAGTCTTAAAATTTCTTAATCCTGTATGGGAAATCGTCCTTTGTAAGGGGGCCCGTCCTCGATGTATAGACACCAGTCCTAAAGACACAGTTTATTCAGCATACCCCTGTATAGACATAGTTCAATATGGGACAGTCCCCTATACATACGCAGTTTTTATTAGACCAATCCTAGTATTATTTTTCCCTGCATGTAGGGGCCCGTCCTGGATGTAAAGACCAGTCTCACGCATACAGACTCACTTCTTATGATAGAGGGGCCTATTTGGATATAGTCAATCATGTGTTGGACAACCCTATGTGTATTGTAGTCATAGTTTACGTATATAATCACAGTCATAGTATTTCGCAGAGTTTTTATACCTTTTTGTAAAAATCCTAACACGTATTTAGTCACGTCTATGTAAGTAGACACTACAGGGGCAAGGTTTCCCTTTTTGCATAGACACAGTCATCTGTACATAGTTTATGTATTTAAAACACAGTCCTGGGGATAAAATCACAGCCCGTGTATTTAGATACGTTTATACATACGTTGCCTGAGCAAAAAGGGATAAAATTTTAGACTCAGTTGTATAAAATTTAGACAATCTTGGTATATAAAAAAAGTTTGCAGACCTCTTCTCTCTTCTCTTCTTCCCCTCTCTTTTTGTCTGAAAAAAAAAAATGGAAAGGGTAACAGAAAAGGGAAAAGCTTTTTTACTAAATGCTTTTGTGGAAAATTTTCTGTGGAGGTGAGGAATCTTAAAAACCCAAAAAATTTTTTTTAGAGGGGAGAAATGATCCCAAAAGCCCCGGGGCCAAAATTTTGTTTCCCGAAGATTATTTGGGGGAAATGTTTCAGCCTTCAGTAATCCTTCAATCGTTCGAATGCACCCCCTTCGAAGAAAGAAGGGCAAAAAATAAGGTACTCCCCTTCAGATTGCCTTGTTTCCTTGGAACAAATTTAAAAAAAAAGATAAAATGCAAAGCACAGGAAACGTATTAGTTTACCTTTTAATACGCGTGAGATATTCCATAAAGAAGAAAAATGTTTTGAGCCTTATAGCCGTTAGTAAGGGGGGCTTGGTAAAATGAAAATCAGGCTCATCCCTGACTCTAATGAACATACCTACAAATTTTCAAAAAGATCGGCCCGAAGTTTTGTCGGGGCCCCGTGGAACACATTTTGGGCCCCGGACGGACAGACACACAAACACACAGACAGCATTTCTTTTGTTCCCCCCTGTAAAGTACTACCTGTTCTATAAGAACTGGGGTACAAACCCCGCATGCAGGGCTTTCCCGTGATTTTAAACCCAAAACTGAAGAAGAAATGCTCACTTTATAACCCAAATTTAACTTGTCCATCTACTGCCAGTTTGTTGAATAAAGACAGACAAGATTAAAGCGATGAAAAACATTTTTTTAAAAAATCAAAGCATAGTGTCTCAAGTCAAATTAAAAAATAAAAACCCCTAAGGGTTATTCCCCAAGTTTCCCTTCAAAGCAGTTCAAAACCCCAAAAAAAGCCCTTTAGTCCCGTATAAAAAAAAGTCCTATTGAGTTAATTTAGGTATATCACACAATGTTCCGTTCAAATTCAATTTTAAAACAAAGCGACTTTAGTCCCCGTAAAATGAAAAAAAAATCATATTGAGTCCCTTGAAAGGGGTAGGTGACCCCAATGTTCCGTTCAAATTCATTTCAAAAAACCAAAACATTTTAGTCACGTAAAAAAAAAGTCAAAATTTAGGCATTGGGGTGTCGGTCACCCCAATTAAAGGTTCCCAAAAAAAGTCCCTTGGGTAAAGGGGCCCCCCAAGAAAGTCAAAGGCAAAGGGATGGTGCCCCCCAAGTAAAGCCCTTGGGCCCGGAATGGCACCCCCAAGTGAAATCCCAAAAGGCCCCTTTAGGTATAGGTCACCCAACCCCTTCGTTCCCCAAAATTATTCCCAATTGTTAGTCGCATATTTCACTTCGATTTCCCCCAAGGGAAGAAATTTTTTACGTAACGGGGGGGGGGGGGAGGGGAGGAAAGGGGAGGCCCCCTTGAAAAAAGGGCCCCCAGGAAAAAGACAAAATGGGTTGGGATAAACAAATTTTTTGTCCCCCCCGGGGCCCCGTATGAAGGCATAAGAGGGGCGAGGAGTGCGTGTGTATCCCGGCCTGCATGTGGTTTGGTGTGTGTGTGTGTGTTGGGGGGTGTGTGTGTTTTGGGGTTGTTGTGTGTGTGTGCGGGCGGGGCGCGTGGGGGGGCGCCCTGCAAGTGTGTGCGCTCGCGCGCGCGCTGTGTTGGGGGGTGGGGTTGTGTGTGTGTGTGGGGTGGGGCGGCCCCGCGCCCCGTTCAAGCACACGCGGGGTGTGTGTTTTGCATACATGCAAAGCAGTTGTGTGTGTGTGTGTGTGTTGGGGGTGTGATGTGTGGGGTGTGTGTGTGTGCGCGCCCCGCGCGCGCGTGTGTGCGTGCGTGGTGTGTTGTGTGTTGTGCGCGCGCGCCGCGCGCGTACATGATGGCACTTTCGCGCGCTGTATATATATATATTTTGTGTGTGTGTGTGTGTGTGCGTGTGGTGTGTGGGGGTTTTGGGGCGTGCGGGGCGTGGTGGTGTGTGTGTGTGTCGTGTGTGTGTGTGTGTGTTTGTGTGTGTGCGCGCGCACGCGCGCACGGGGGGGCGCTTTAAAAAATGTATAAATTTCCATCATTAACGTCAGTTCATGCAATTTGTGGGGGTATATGTGTACGGGGTGGTGTGTGTGTGTGTGTGGGGTGTGTGGGTGTGTGTGTGTGGGGGTATAACGTTTTCCCCTTTAACTTTATGAAAATTTTTCATTGATGTCGATGTTTGTGTGTGTGGTGTTGTGTGTGTGTGTTTTGTGCGCGCGCGCGGGGCCCCGCGCGCGCGTTGTGTGTGTGTCTTTGTGTTGCGCGCGGGAGTGTGTGTGTGTTGTGTGTGTGGTGTGTGGTTTTGTGTTTGTGTGTGTCATGTGTGTGTGTGGGGTTTTTGGGGGTCCCTGGGGTGTGTGTGATTGGTGTTTTTTTGTGTGTGTGTGTTGTGTGTGTGTGGGTGCGCTGCATGTTTGTGTGGGGTGTGCGGGGCATATGTTTGTGTGTGTGTTGTGGTGTATGCGTGGGGATGTGTGTGTGTTTTGGGGTGTGTGTGTGTGTTGTGTGTGTTGAACCAACCCTTTAAAATTAAGAAGTCCTTGCGGGGGGAAAGGCAGGGGGGGTTGCAGGGCCGGCGGAAAAGCCAGGGGGCACTCGGTGGGGATGTTCTTTCCCCCCTCCTGAGTCTGTGACGCTGCCAACAACTTTGGGAAATGCCTTTTCCCACCCCACCCCCCCCCCTTTCCCCTCCTCCTCCACCTCCACCTTCAAAACCTCTCCATCCTCTCTCCGCCTTTTTTTTTCCGCCTTGGCTTTTGAAGAAACAGACTGGCTGTTATATGGCTGTTTGGGGGGAGGAAGGAAACACGCAGGGGACGCACACACACCCACACACACACACACACCACACACAACACACCCCACACACCCACACACAAAACCCCACACTAGCAGTTACACGTGACATCTCTACACAGAGACGGGCAGAGAGACAGAACGGCACACACACACACTCACACACAAGCCCCCACACACACACCCCACACACACACACACACACACAAACACACACACACGCAC
>JAMYXO010000818.1:0-37476 GCA_033310375.1 Conus canariensis
AAACGGGGGATGTTACCAAATAGTGTATTGAGATCTATAACCCACTGTCGGAAAAGTTTCGCCTCTTAATTGTCCGTTTTATCAACCATTTGTATTGAAAACCCTATAAACCCAAGTCGGGAAAGTTTTCGCTTAAATTGTCCGTGTTATAAACCCCTGTTTTGAGACCCTATCAGCCCTGGGGGGAAAAATTGCCCCCTTAATTGCCCATGAAAATCTCCCCATTTGTATTGGATCAATCACCCCTGGGGGGAAGATTTGCCTCAAAATTTCCATTTTATCAAACCAGTGAAATTGAGATCTATCAGCCACTGGGGGGGAAGTTTTGCCTCAAAATTTGCCCATTTTTTACCAGTGTGTTGAGATCTTCACCCACTGTGGGGAAGTTTTGGCCCCCAAATTGTCCATTTTATCTCCCAGTGTGTTTGAGATCTATCACCCCCCTGTGGGGAAGTTTTTCCCTCTTTTGTCCTTGTTTTCTCCCAGGTTGTTGAAAATTCTATCCCCCCCGGTGGGGAAAAAATTTGTCTCAAAATTTGTCCATTTTTCCCAAACCATGTTTTTAGATCTATCGGGCCCCGGGGGAAGATTTCCCTCATAATTGCCCAATTTTTATCTCCCAGTGTTTGAGATCAATAGCCCCTGTGGGGAAGATTTGCCTCAAAATTTGTCCATGTTATCTACCATGTTTTGAGATTACCCACCACGGGGGGAAGATTTGCCTCATAATGGGTCATTTTATCTACCAATGTATTGAGACCCTTTTTACACTGGGGGAAGGGATTGCCTCAAAAAATTCCCGAGGGTTATCCCCCCCCCCCCCCGGTTGTTCAATTCCTGTGGGGTCATTGCCCAAAAACCATTTTTTGGGGGAAACACGTTGGCTGGAAGGGGTTTTTGGGGCGGACGACATGTTCATTAGGGTCAGGGTTGTGGACATGTAAAGGTGTTTGGAAGAGTCGACAATTTTTTTTGGACGGGGGACCCCCTACGGAAAGTGTGTGTGTGTGTGTGTGTGGTGTGGGTGTGTGTGTGTGCGTGTGCGTGCGTGTGTTTGTGTTGGTGTGTTTTGGGGGGGGGGTGTTGTGTGTGTGTATGTGTGTATGTAATGTGTTGTGGGGTGGGGTTGGGGGGGGGGGGTGGATGTGTCCGGCGCGCGCGGGGGTGTGTGTTTTTATGTGTGTGGTTTATGTGTATGGTGTATGTAATGTATGTTTTGTGTGAGTGTGTTTGTGTGGGGTTTTGGTGTGTGTGTGTGTAGTGTGTGTGTGTGTGTGTGTTGTGTGTGTGTGTCCCGGTGTTTGTTTTTGGGGTTCATTTGTGCTTGTGCTATGTGTTTGCTCTCGGTCTGCTGCTGTCCTTTCTGTGTTTTTTATTTTCCTCTCTCTCTCTTCTCTCCCCCTTTCCTCTCTCTCTCCTCTCTCTCTCTCCTCTCTCCACTTCCACTTCTTCTCGAGCTTTGTTTCCCTGGGCGGGCCCCCCTTCTCTCTCCCCCTTCTCTTCCTCTCTCCTCTCTCCCCTCTCTCTCTCTCTTCCCCTCTCTATCGCGGTCTTTCAGGTTTTCATCTTGTCCTTTATATCTTTAAAAACTGCTGAAAACTTCATTAAATAGAGGGGTTTTACACTAAAAACCGACAGTGTGTTCTTTCGAAAAACCCATTAAAGTAGTCGGACAAGACATCAAAGAAACTAATTTCGCAGTAAAATTTAAAGGGATTTTGAATCGTTGTGTTCAAAAATTGCGGATACTTTTTTTTTTTTTCTTTCTCCCATGGGGAAGAAAGTAATGTTGCGAAAAAAGGGGGGGAAGTTGTTAAAAAGTATACCATAAAAGTTTAAATACTTAACAAAAAAGTTTTTTTTTAAAACCGTTTAACAAAACCCTTTGTGAAGGGCCCAAAGAAAAGGGCTTTTAAAAGTTTTTAAAAAACTTCTCTCTGTCTCTGTCTCGGGTCTGTCTTCTGTCTTTTCTGTCTCTCTCTTTTCTCTCTCCTCTCTTCTCTCTTCCCCTTCCTCTCTCTCTCTCTCTTTTCTTTTTTTAAAGCTCAATTGTCTTTCGCAGTAAAAACCTTTATTTTCCACAACAAAACACGTACAAAAACAAAAACCCCCATGCTCTTTTCCTCTTCCCATCGACGGTCGCTTTTTTGCAAAGCAAAAACAAAACACAACAAAAAAAAAAAAAAAAAAAAAAAAAAAAAAAAGAAAAAAAAAATAATACACTCGCCAATATTCAATATTAAACAGCCCCTTTTCTTCCCCTTTCCCCAAAACATGCATATGGCTTTTTCCTATGCGACTCCCGAAATGCGTCAGTGTTCCCCGGTGTAGTGGGGAAAGTGGCCCCCGTCGGGTGAGTTTTTTTGTTCTTTTTTGGGGAAAGGTGATGATTTCCTGCAACCTAACTGCCCGGTTGTCAGGTTTGAGGGGAGCAGAGATCTTTATAAATTTTCAACGGCTTTTTCCCCATGACATCGTTTAAGTGAAGGAGGGTACGAGGGTGGGGGGAAAAAGGGCGGAGGATGGAGGGGGGGATGGAGGAGTTTCTTTGCCCAGTTTCAGTTTTTTAAGGGAGCGTCACTGCGTGCCGTCTAGCCCCAATACGCTACACCACACCCGCTAATTTTTGGGGCCCCACATTACGTATGTTTTTTAAGCTGATGGAAAAAATGAATTTAAACCCTAAGTAGATAATTGTAGAAGAGGGTCCGGGGCTAGCCTAGCAGAGGTCGGACCTACGCATTAGCCCAGTGCGCTGGTAACCTTGGAGTGCCTTTCCTAAGACCCTGATGCCTATTTAAAACAACATTTTTTTGTTTTTTGTTTTTTTTCTTTTTTTTTTTGTATGTGTTTTGTAGTGAATGAAACCCATTGTGTGTACAGTGTTGGGCAGGGGGTCCATTGGGGCCCGGGGGCTTGAAATAGGGCCTTCACCTGTTCTAGCTTTTTGTCTTGTCGCATTAAAGGGAAGGGTTTCGAGCAGGAAATCGAAATATTTTCAACGGGTTGTGTCCTTCTTTGGAGAGAGAGAAAAGAGGGGAGGAGGGGGGAGAGAGAAAAGGGGAGATAGAGAGAGGGGGGAGAGAGAAGGGGAGAAAAAAGAAAAAAGGGGGGGAAAAGGAAAATATTTTGCGTGGTTATTCAAAATTTAGCTGGCGCTGGTCACTTCAGGGGGAAGATAAGGGCTTTTCCCCAAACTTAGGAACGATTTTTAGGGGTATGAATAAGTCTGTGACAGATGACTCTGAACTCTTTTTAGTTTTCTAGTGATTTTATGAAAGTTCCTAGCTCACGAATCTCTCACTGGGGTTTGGGGCCCCGTTTTTACAAACATACATAAATACCCCAAAAACTAGAACCACATAAAAAAAGAAGAGGGCCCGAACGAATTCAAAAGAAAGACGAAAAAAAAGGACTTTTTCAAAAAAACAGTACAGACAGGGGGCCTGCTCTGGGGAATGTTCGGGTGCTAGACGTTTTTCTTTTTTTGTACTCCAGTTCTTAGAAAAACAGGGGGGTATTTTAAGAATGGGAACGAAGAAATGTTTGTTTTTGTGTGTTTGTTTCCGCCCGTGGTAAAAAATGTGTTCCACTCGCTCCAGACAAAACTCCCGGGCCCGATTTTTTCTAAAAATTTTTGAGGATTTTTCATTATGGGTCAGGGTGATGCCCGATGTTTTATTTTACCGTTAAAAACTTTTTACTAAGGGGTATAACGGGCCCATAACGGGTTTTTCTTTTTTTTTGGAATATCTCAGAAAATATTTGGGGCCGATCTTTCGGGAAAATTTGTGGGTTATGTTCATTATGGGTCACGGCCCGAGTCCGATGTTTCCCAGAATGCCGTTTTTAAACGGCTTTTTAACCCCCCCCAAAAAGGGGTTTTTTTCCTCTTTATGGAATATCTCCCCGCTTATTAAAGGAAAAACCGGGTTTAATTTTGCAGGGTTTGCATCTTTTTTTGTTTCTGTCTTTGATTTGCCTTTTTTTTTTTAATTGATTTTTTTTTTTTCTTCTCATTTCTCACCCCCAATATTTTCCTATTCTCCTGTCTCGGGCCACTGGACTGTTGTACATTGTACATTTTGTTTGTTTTTGTCTTTTTTTTTTAGGGGCCTTCGTTTTTGTATGGAAACCTGGTCACTAAAAAGGGTGGGGAAAACCCCACACTGTCTAAAAAAAATTCGAGCTCTGTAGTCCACGATGGCATATAAAAGAAACGGTCCTTTTAAAGTTTTTTTTTTTTTGTTTTTACTTTTTTTTAAAACTTTTTTTCCCACGGGGGTAAAAAAATTTTGGGGGGGGGGGGAATGCCCCGCACTGTAAACCCACCGTCTAGCCTTTCCATTTTAAAGGGAAAGGTTAAAAAGTAGTTACCGTGTTTATTAAACTGATGTATAAAAAGAAATGGTACTGTTTTTTTCCCCCTATTTTTTGGGAAGTTTCTTACACGATCCCCTCCCATGCCCGAATTAATTATCAATATTTAAGATTAACCCCAAGGCATCGCATCTCCGTAAATCGTGGATCTGAGCCCAAAAGGCGGCCCTTCTTTAAATTTTCTTTACCCGGCTCTTGGAAAAAATTACTCTTGGTATAACATTTTCCACCCCACTCAATTTTGGTTTTAAAACCCCCGAAAAATTAAAAATTGGAAATAAAAAAAAAAGGGAAAAAAAGCAGTAACTACCCCAAATTCGGTGTCCAAGGTTTTTGTGTTTTTGGGTTGGTTTGTGTGTGTGTGTGTTTTTTTGGGGTGGTGTGGTTATTCGTGTTTTAAAAATTTTTAAAATTTTTCCCCCCCCAAATACCCCCCAAAATCCCCCCCCCCCCCTAGCATCCTCCCCACCCCCCAATCACGAAGTAGCCCCAAATAATGAAAACAACAACAAAAACGAAAAAAGAAAATTTTAAAAGCTGATAAAAAGGGAAAACGTTGCAGCCAATATTTGTTAACCCCCTTGTCCACAGTATCTTATTATTTTGCTTTTACAACCAAAAGATGCCCTTTTCGACTTTCCCACAATGTCTTTAAATGCTTAAAAACAAAAAAAAAAAAGAAAATCCCTTTTTTTTTTTTGGGGTTTAAAAGAAAAAAGAACCAGCAAGCAAACCCCAAAAAAAATTATGCTCTGGTTTAAAACCCACTCCCAGTGTTCATAAAAGGCAAAAAAATTTGTGTATATTTACTGGGAAAACCGTCCCAAAGTTTCACCTCTGTAAATTTTCAATAACCCCAGCGTCAGTCAGGCCCGGAATAAAAAAGACACACGCACTGGGATATTTTTTTGGTTTTTAAAAAAAAAAAAAAAAAAAAAAAAAAACCGTGGAGAAACAGTTTTTTAATTTAAAGGGAGTCTGCCCAGCCCAAAAATTTCTGTACCATCGGGGGGAACTAAATCGGTTTTGTCCATGGGTTTTAAGAGTAGGTGGTTCAAGTTTGAGTGCAGCGTGCTTTAGGTTTTTGGGGGGCCCTTTGGGTTGTGGGGGGGTTTGTGTGTGTTTTTGGGGGGCGCGCGCCGCAGGGTAAGAATGGGGTTTTTTAGTTAGCTACAGTTGGGTTTAAATTTTCCTGGGGTTTAGAGTAAAAAAGTTTGGCTAGGTGGGGAGGCGGGGGGAAATGGGAAACAAACAATATTCTTTCTTTCCCCCAAGTTTTTCACTTATTAAAGGGAATGGATTGGAAGCGGGGGGGTTGGGTTTCGTTCCCGATTGTTACCCTTTTTTCCTTTGGTTCTAAAACCAGAGAAGGCGGGGCAGGATATCGGCTGTTTTTGGGGTTTTGTCGAGCAGTAAAGTTTGTGGTGGTTAAATTTTTTCTTTGTTGTTGGCACGGCAACAAACAAAGGTCCGTTGGTCGGGCGTGTCAGCTTGGGGGGAGGGATACACGGCTCGGGCCCAAATTTCGTTTTTTTGTTGGGGGGGGTTTGGATTTTCGCTTAATTCCGCCCCAGGGGGAAATTGCTTTGGGGGGGTAGCTTTCACTTGGGGTCCCGGTGTTCGTGGGTTTGGCGTACTCCTTGAAAGGTTCCGGCCCGGGCAGCGCCTTTAAAGTTTTGAAGAGTGACTTCGATCATAGTTAGTCCCCAGGTCCTCGTGGGGGTTTGGGGTTTCCCCTTTGGGCCCGTCCCTTGAGTCGGTGTGCCCGGGTTGGCAGCCACTGTCAGCCAGTTGCAGAATGGTGGGGTTTTGATCGTTTTTTATGCCGGGTTTGGGTGTTCTGTTGGGTTTCGTTGTGCTTTTAGTTCGTTGGGGTTTGTCTTTTTTAGGGCCCGATTGTCCCTGTATTTTTTAAGGGTTTGGGGATTATTGTAGGGTTTGTTCGTTGCGTATACTGGGTTGTCGGGGATGATGTTGTTTGGGTTTTCCGTGATTGGAATTGGTTTGTCAGCCGGTTTTGGGTTGTCACCTTTTTCCTGTATATTTTTTGTAAGATGTAATAGTGGTTCCTGAGTTCGATTTTCTCGGGGACAGTTTGGTAGACAATGTGGTTTCAATATAATAAACCGTTGATGGGCGGGGGGATTGTAAAATTTTTTTGTGGTTTTCTGGGTTTTAATTTCCCGTTTTTGTTAAAAGGGGAAAAGGGTTTTAAAAACAGGTTCCTTTTTTTTTTTGAGGTCATAATATGATTTGGGTTTTGCGGATGTGTCGCTTTAATCTTTAAAGGGATTGTGCTAAATTTTTCATTCATAAATAGTAACATTCTTTGGGGAAATTGATTTACGATTCCGTAGTTGACCTCCCACAGCTTTGGAATGGGTTTAAAGTTTTGTAGGGGTTAAAGGGCCCAAATTTTTTGGGCGATTTGGTTTTAAAACTGGGGAAAACGGTTTTAAACCTTTCCCAACTTTTTTTGGGTTTGTCTTTTCATTTTTCGTTACGAGTCGGGGTTTTCCCCCGATTTTTCGGGGGTTTGTCTTTCCCGGGGGTGCGGACGGGATCGTGACGTTCGCTTTTGGGTTTAACAGGACAGTAAATCCATGGGGGGTAAAAAGGGGTTTTTTTGTAATACAAGTGACAGTCGTCACACGGGGCAGGGATGTATGTGTTTGTGACAGAAGGGGGTTTGGGAGAAAGATGGTTTTTTGGTTGGGGGGGAGACAGCCCCCATTATAAATTTTTATTTAGTCGGAAAAAAAGGGAAAAAGGTAAAATTTTTAAGGCGAGTGGGCTTGGGCAGCAAAAGGGAAAAAAAAAAACGGATGATGTGCAGATGAAATTTATTTTGTATGAAGTGGGGTTGGGTTGGCAAACAAGGTTTAACCACGGGGTTATCTGAAAAGGGAGAGGACATGAAGGGGGTTTTCCCGGAAAGGAAAATTTTGGGAAAAAATCTTTTTTTTGGATATTTTGGTTTTATAATTGACATTTTGAAAAAGGGGGGGTTAAAAATGTGAAGGAATTGTGGCTGCGAGCCGGTTTCTCTTGTGTGAACATGCGGGAAAACGGGTAAAACCGCAAAAAAAATTGATGAGGTTTTTTTTTGTTTGTTTTTTTTTTTTCCCCCTCTGAGGATTTTGTTTTTCTACTGGTTTTTTTGTGGAGACTTTCCCTTTGGGTGAAATTGGCCATTTCCTAGTTTATTTAGTATGCCCAAAAGGGGGCCCATGGAGTCCGTGTTGGATCGCTTAAAATTGGGTTTTTATTTCCCCCGGAAAATTTGGGGTTGTATTCAAAAATTTCATAAGTAATAGGTGTGGAGGGGGCCCCGGGGAGAATATTTTTTAAAAAACCCGCTTTTTTGAAATTTTTGGCGGGGGAAATGGGTTGAAAACCCCCAAAGGGAGTAAGGGGTTTGGGGGGGTTGTTTTAAAAAATTCAAGGGATCACCCCTCATGCCCGATTTGGGGAAGTGGGCCCAAAGGGAGAGGGAAAGGTTTAAAATTTTTAAACCAAGTAGCCAATGTGCCTTAAAGACTCGGGTATTTAGAAAAAACATCCCGTATTTGGGCCTACAGTTGTGTCAGCGGGGATCCTTTTCCCGCCCTTTTGAGGGGGGGGGCCAGACCCCCTCAGTCTACTGCCGCGTGCCGGGCGGTGAGCGGCGTTTTTTCCAGACCTGTTTTTTTTCCGGGAGGGGGGAGCCCCACCCGGGCCCGGGGCTGCCTTCTGGGGGGCACTCTCCTCCGGGTCCCGGTGCTTTTTCCCGGGGAAGGTTTTTCCGGCACGGGTTTCCTTTTCCCTTTTCAGGCGTCCTGTGAGAGGGCGCGGGCACCGGCCCCTTTTTTTCACCCTCAGTTTTTTTTCCCGACGGGGCCTTCAGAGGAGGAGGGGCGCCTACGGCCCCCGGGACCCGTCGAGGGGGGGCCGGGTCTGGTTGTTTTTGGGGTTTGGGGGTGTCGTCCCCAAACCGCGGGGGGGGAGTCAGCCCTTGCGGGAGGCCACGGTCGCGCCGGGGTAAAAGGGGTTTTCGGGGGGGGTTGTCGGGGCCCGCGGGGGACCCAAGGGTCAGCGCCGGGGTGCAGAGCCCTTCCGGGGGGGGGGTTTTCGGCCTGTGAGGGGCCACTTTACAGCCCCCGGGACTGGAGCTTTCCCGGGCCCGGGTTTGGGTTGCCCCCAGGGTTTTGGGGTTTAAAAAGGGGGGTTTGGGGGGTTGGGCCCGTGGGGTTGGGGGGTTTGTTAGTTTCTGCCCCCTTTTCAGGACGTGGGGGCCACACAGTGTAGGGACGGTCGATGCCCCCCTTTAAGGGACGCAGCGACCAGTTTGGTAGGGGTTTCCCGGGTTTTAAAAAAAGAGAAGGGGGATCCTGGGGAGGGGGGTGGGGGTTGGTAAAGTAGTTAAGAGATTAGAGTCCTTTGGGTAAATCCTTGCCCCTAGTAGTTAGTCACCACGTGGGCGGGCTATCGCTGTGTCCCCGGGTCCCATTTGATTCCCGCAACGGGGTGTTTCAGGTTAGGTTGGGGGGTTTTCCCCGGGTCATATGGGTAGAGTGGGGTGAGTCGGGCGGGGGAATTGTTGGGGAATACTTGTGTGCATTTGGGGGATGTGCGGGGAGGGGTTGGCCCCATGGAAAGTTTTGGGGGAAAATAAAAAAGGGCCGTGGGGTGATTGAAAAACTGGGGGTTGTTGTGGGGCTGTGTTTGGGTCTGACCAAATTTGTGGGGATAGGCGTGGGTAAGGGGGGGGGTGGGGCCGTCCGGTTAGCGCCCGGCCATTTTGGTGGAGATGGGGGGTTTTTTAAAAAGGGGGGTTCGGGGAAAGGTGATAGGTAGCTAGGAGGGGGGTTTTAAAGGGGGGTTTTGGTTTGTGTCCGGTGTGTACGTTTTTTAAAAATTTGTAAGTGGGGGGTTGGGGTTTGGGTGGGAGCGTACCAGAACCCGGGGAGGGGGTACTTTAGGCCCCTTGTTCATTTCCCGGGCAGGTTTCCTTTTGGCAAGGGAAAGGGCACTTGTTTTGAGTGAATTTTTTTGGCGCTTACCTTTTGGGGAGTGAGGTATGAATGGTCAATAAAACTTTGGGAAGGGGTTTTGTTGGAAGTTTTGAGTGAAAACACCTTTACTTTTTGTAGGGGGGTTCCGGGGATGGTACCAGGTTTTCCCTTTGTGTCCCTTAATGTGGAAAAAACCCCAGTGAGTAGGTAGAGGGGTACCCGGCCCGGACTTGCCGCTGTGTGCTGGGAAATATCCTGTGGGGTTTTTAAGGGGCAGAGTAACCCCAGGGGGACTGTGTGTGTGAAGCACGGGGGTTTTGTGCAGGGTTGTGACACTAAGGGTTGGGGGGGTGCACCGGGACTTGGGGGGTTTCCAAGTGCACTGTAAACTTTTGTGGGTGGGGCGGCCTCCCGGAGACATTTTGAGGCCTGTGGACTGTGGGAAAAACTTTGGTGCGAAATGCACAGGGGAAAACGGGGGGACACACGGTGTCACTTTATTCAGTCAGTGACCAACAGGGGTTTGGTATTTTATAGGGGTTTTGGGAAACCCAAGGGGTAATGTTGGGGTACACAAGTGGGGGTTTGATTTGTGCTTGTGTGCGTTTCTTTTGAGAGTATTTTGTGTTTTGGCTGAGTTGCTTCAGGGGCAGTGGTAGCGGGAAACCCCATTTTTGCGCTCAAAACGCAACTGCCCCCTTGTTAGCTCTGTGGTGGTGGGGGGTTTTCCTATTTTCTAAAAAACCCCAAACCCCATCCGCAGTACGCCCCCGATAGGGGCCCGGGGGATCCACGGCCTTTTATGGCGGATCCCAAACCAAAGGGTTTGTGACCGGGGAAGGGGGGGGTGGATCAAGAACAGGGGGGGGGGGGGGGCTTATGCAAAGTTTGCCAAGTTGGGAGCGGGCGTGGGTTTAGCTGGGGGGGAAAACCCCTCGCCAAGTTCGTCAAGACTCGGTCCGTAATGGGATGATGGACAGCGAGAAAAAGTAAAATTTGGGAGCTCCGGATGGAGGGGGAAAGTGAGGCAAAAGATAAAGGGATGAAGAGAAGAAGGGCTGGGATAGGGGGGGTTAGGGGAATGCAGCAGAGGAAGTTTAAGAAGAGGGGGGAAAGTGATAGGCAAGAGGAGCTAGAAATAAAAGCAGAAGAAGATCAAAGAGGGGGAAAGCTGCTAAGAAAAGGAAACCCGGGGGAAAAATGGAAAGCAGAAGAAGATCGAAGAGGAGAGGGGAAAAAGGTTTTAAAACCCAAAAGGGATGAAGGGGAAAAAAGCTGCAAGAAAAGGGAAATAGGAAGAGGAAAGCAGAAGAAGATCGAAAAAGGGAAAAAAGCGCGGACAGAGGGTTTGGAAAAACTGCGGGAAAAAAGGGGGAAATGGAAAAAGAAAGAGCGATAAGAGAAATAAAAGCTCGGAAGGGCAACCCAAATTGGGATTAAAGGGAAACAAAAGGGAAGCCCCGGTTAGGGGCAAGAAAAGCGAAGCAAAATCATACAAAGAAGACAACCCTTTTGAGGGCGGGCCAGCCATTGGGAAAACTTTTTGATTAAAGGGGAGGAAAGGGAAGCATGTCCCCCTTGAGCCTTTTAGGAGAAAAACGACGACGTGGACGTTTTTATCCCCCCTTTTTTTGAGCTTTGTACCCCGATTTTGCAAGGGGGCCCAAGCCCTAAAGGCCCACACGCTGATGTCTCTGCTAAGGGGAAAAGGGCTAGAGAAGGGGTAGGGGGGTTTTTAAGTGCGGAGGGAGTTGGGGCGCCCTAATGATCGGGAAAAAAGGGAGCGCCCTGTTTTAAGCCAACTTCGGGGCTAATGCTGGGGGCCTACCGAAAAAAAGTTCAGGAGCATCAAGAAGGGACGCGGGCCTGAGATTTTTTGGCCAGATGCGGGGAAAGGAAGGAAGCGGGGGGTTTTCCCCCTTTTGGTGTGCAGCGGGGGCCAAAAGGATGAGGGGTGGGCAGAGGAGTAAAGGTCGGGCTGTTCCAAAAACATTTTTATCAGTTTGCCCTCCAGAGTTCACAATTGAGGTGGGGAAAAAGACATCCCCGAAAACTGTGGAACAACTTGAAACAAAGGGTTTTATTTTTTTGGAGAGGCCAAAAGACTGGGGGGGGAAAGGCGAGAAAAAAGCCCGAACATTTTTAACCCCCCCAAAACCGGGGGAAATAAGGGTAAAAACAGGGGGAGCCAGCCCCCCGGGGGGAGGCCCCAACCCAAAGTGAGGGTTTGCACTCCAGCGGGTTTGAACAGGGGATCAGAAGGGCCTAGATCGACCATAGTTTTTTTTTCAACTGGGAAAAAAGGGCCGGGGCCACCCAAACCCCCGGCCCAGGGAAAGGGGGCCCCCCTGAAAGCCCCATTTTGTTGGGGACCCTTGGTTTTTCCCCCAATTTGGGCCCCCTTGGTTTGGGAACCCGGGGGCCCCAAAAGGGGGCTTCCGGTTTTTCGTCCTTAGGTTGTTTTCCCCTTGCGCTAAAAAGGAAGGGTAACGAACCTTGGGGTTTGGCTTTCCCGTAAAGTTTAACGGGCTTCCAAGGGAAAAATTTTTAAAGGGAAACCTGGGGCCGGGCCAACCAACCCGGGGGGGTTGTTAAGTGGAAGCCGGCAGACCGGAACCAAAAGGGAGAGAAAAAAAAATTCCAAAGTGGGGAAGTTCTAAAAATCCCAGATTTCAGGGGGCCGGGTAAAACCCTTTGGGGGGGGGCGGTAAAGGGGGAGTTAAAATTTTTGGCCATTTATCGCGGGAATTTGGGGGAGGTTTTGGGGGTTCCCAAAAAAAGCCCCTGTGCGGGGAAGGCCCCCCTAATACGGAAACTTGAAAGGGGAAGGAGGTCCCTGGGTTTGGACCCCCCCGGGCCGGAGGGGTTTGGTCCCCTTTTAATCCGGCAGACCCGGGTTTATGGTGGGGGCCAGTGAAAGGTAGGGCGGGAAAGAGAAGATTCCCGGGATCCAGCCCGGGGCCCTTTCCCAAATTTTTTACCCGGGAGGAATGATTCCAAAAAATTCCCCTTTTTCCCGGGGAAAAAATTAAAGGGATTGGAAAAGGAAACCAGGATTGAAAAAACCTTTTTGAATTAAAGGGCCCGGGGAAAAAGAGGGGGGCTTTTTGGGGGAACCAAAAGGGACGCATTTCCACAAAAGTTTGGGAAAAGGATTTTAGTACGGGGAATTTTCCAGGTTCGGTCCCCCGGGGAGGGCCCCAAGGACGAGGGGGGGAAAAACGGCCCCCCAGGGGAAAGGGGACCAAACGGGAAAAAACTGGGGGCCCACGGGGTTTTCCCCAAGGGGTCTGGTCCTTAAAAAAAAAAAGGAAAAAAAAAAAGGAGGAAAAAAAATGGGGGGCCAAAAAAAAAAAAAAAAGGGAAGGGTGAAAAAAGGGTGGGAAAAAAGGGGGGAAAAAAAAAAAATTTCCCAAAAAAGGAAAAAAAAAAACCAAAAAAAAAAAAAGGCGAAGGGTGTAAAAAAAAGGGAAAAAAAAGAAAAAAGCCCGGAAGGAGAAAGGAGGGGGGGGGGAAAAGGAGAAATAAAAAAAAAGAAAAAGGGAAAATGGGGGTAAAAAAAAAAGGAAAAGGGGGGTTAAAAAAAAAAACAAAAGGGGGGAAACCCGGCGTAAAAAACCGGGAAAAACAAAAAAAGGCAAAAAAAAGAGTGGAAAAAGGGGTTTGGGCAAAGGGAAAAGAAATTGGGCAACGGAAAAAGGGGAAAAAAAAGGGAAAAAAAAATTGGAAAGGGAAAAAAAAAACCCAAAAAAAGGTAAGTGGTGGGGGGAAAAAAAAAGAAAAAGTGGGAAAAAAGGAAAAAACGGGAAAAAGGAAAAAATGGGGTGGGGTTTTTAAAAAAAAAAAGGGGGGAAAAAAAAAAAGGAAAAAATGGAAAAAAAAAAGGAAAAGGGGGTGGGCAAAAAAAATTCTTGGGAGTGTTGGGGGTCGGGAAAAAAAGAAAAAGAAAAAAAAGGGGAAAAAGAAAAAGAAAAAAAAGAAAAAGAGAAAAAGAAAAAAAGGAAGAAAAACCGAGGGCCAAAAAAAGGGGGTGGTCGTGAGATTTAAAAAAATTATTGAAAAAAAGGGGGGGAAAAAAAAAATGGAAAAAATGGGAAGGGAAAAAATGACGTTTAGCAAGTTTTAAATGGGGGTTTTGTGGTGTTTTTTAGCACTTTGTCGCCCAGGGGGTCGTCCCATACCCAGAGCAGCCTCAGTTATGAAAGTTTTATGTATTTCGTAGTGTAACGGTTTCCCTGTGGGGCCCCTGCATTGGGAAAAGGGGCCCGCTTTAGACCAGGTTGATTAATGAAACCTTTGATTTTTGATGTTTTTTAAAAGTTGATGCTGTTGTGATGAAATTTTTGGGGAGTGCATCAAAATTTAACGTAGGACAAAAAAATGAGTGAGGGGGGAAATTGGTTTCATGGGTTAGGGTGCGGCTAAAAAACGCCGATCGATTTGAGAAGTTTTTTTTAAACCCTTATTTTAAAAAATTTAGGCGGGGGGGGTGGGGCACCGATCGGCGGTACTAAAATCAGTATGTCCAGGGTTTTTTTAAGAGTAGGGGTTTGGGTTCAAATAAAAGGGACGGCGTGCTTGTATGTGTGCTTGTGTGTGTGTGTGTGTGTGTGCCCCGCGCGCAGGGTAAAATTTGGGGTTTAGTTAGCTACAGTTAGGTTAATTCCCCGGGGTTTGGGGAGAAAGATTAGGCTGGGTAGGGGGGCCTGGGGAAATAGGACTTTACAATATTTTTTCATTCCATTCTTCACTTATTGAGGAATGGATTGGGGGGGGAAAGGTTGGGTTTTTTCGTTCCCGATTTTTTTCCCCTTTTTGGGTTACTTTGGTTCTACACCGAGAAGGGGGGGGGGCAGGTTTATGGGCTGTTTTGGTGTTTCGAGTCAGGGGATTGTTTTTTGGGAAAATTTTGTCGTGTTTTTGCACGAGCAAAAAACTGCCCGTTGGTCGGGGCGTGTAACTCGGGCGGGGGAAATTACACTCCCTTGCCCAATCGTTTTTTTTGTGTGGTGAGTGGAGTTCGCTTTATTCCGACCAGGGGGGAAAAAATTCCCTTTGGGGGTAGCTTCACTTCGGCCCCCGGGTGTTCGTGGGAGTGGCCCGGAATCCGGGAGGTCGGCGGAAAGCCCCCGGGTTATTTTTAAAAGAGTGACTCGAGTCAAAAGTTAGTGCCAGGTCCTCGTCGGGGTTGGGGTTTGCCCTTGGCCTGGCTGAGTGGGTTTGGGGGCCCGGGGTTGGCACCCACGTCACCCAGTTGCAGAACTGGTTGGGGTTTTGGGGTTTTCGCCCCGTATGCCCGGTTTGGGTGATCTTTTTAGGTTCGTTGTCCCCTTTTGTTCGTTTTGTTTTGGGCCCTTTTTTTAGGGGCCGGTTGAAACGGGTATTTTGTCTCGGGGGGGGGATTATTGTATGGTTTTTTCGTTGCTTTAAATTTTTTACTGGAAGGGATGTTGTCTTGGTTTCCGTGTTGGAATTGGTTTTTTCGCCGGGTTTGATTTTGTCCCCTTTTTTCCCTGTTTATTTTTGAAAGGGAATGTACATAGGGGTTTTCCTGTTTTTCGATTTTCTGGGGCAGTTTGGGCCCTAGAAATTGGGTTCAAAAATAAAAAACCGTTGTTTGGGGGGGGATTTTAAATTTTTTTGGGGTTTTGTCTAGGTTAAATTTTCCCGTGGTTTCAATAAAGAAAAAAATACGGGGTTGCTTTTTTTTTTGGGGGATCTTTAATAGATTTTCAGGTGGGGGATGTGTCTTGCGTGAATCAAAAAAGGGGAAATTGGGGTTTAAAATTTCAGTCATAAATAGTAACAGTTCGTTGAAATTGATTTACGTTTCCCGTGTTCCCTGAATTTTTGGAATCGGTTAATTAATTTTGTAGTAGGGCAAAGGGCCCCAATTTGTGGCCCCCCCAAAAAAAAAGGTTGGTTTACCCTGGGGTAGGGCGAAACCCATTAAACTTTTATTGGGGGGTTTTTTCACTTTCTTTAAACGATTTCGGGGTTCTCGCCCGGGGGGGTTTGCCCGGGGGCCCCGTGCGGCCTGTATCTTTTGACGTTCCCCATTTGGAACAGGACAGTGAATCCATAGGGTAAAAAAGGTTTTTTTTTTTTTTTAATACAAGTGACAGTCGTCACAAAAGGCAGGGAGGTATGTGTTTGGACAGAAGGGGGGTTGGGGGAAAGGGGGGAAATGTTTTTTAGGTTGGGGGGAGACAGTCCCTTTTATAAATTTTTTTAAGTGTGGGAAAAAAAAGGGGGAAAGGTAAATTTTTTAAAGGCGAGTAGCTTAGAGTCGATGGGTAAAAACGGATGAGGGTGCAGAAATGTAAAAATTTTTATGAAGTGGGTTTTGGGGTTGGCATAAAAAAGGGTTTAAACCCACTGGGTTATCTGACAAGAATGACTTTGAGATTGAGGTGTTTGGATGGAAAATTTTGGGAACAACCCTTTTTTTGATATATAAAATTAAAAATTTGACAGTAAAAAAAGGGGGGTTTAATAATGTGAAGGATTGGGGCGCGAGCCGATTCTCTTGGTGAACTGTTTTGGGAACTGTGAACCGCTAAAAATTTGTTTAAGGGTTTTTTTTTGTTTGTTTGTTTTTTTTTTTTTCCCCTCTGAGAGATTGGTTACAACTTTTTAAATTGTGTGTGGAACATTTCCGGGAAAAATTGGCCTTTTCCAAATTTTATTTAGAAATGCCCCTAAGGGGGCCCATGGAGCCCCGTTTTGGAAATGGGCTTAGATTGGTTTATTTCCCCGGGGAATTTGGGGTTTGTAAACCCAAAATTTTCCCAAAAGTAATGTGTGGATGGGCTCGGGGAGAATTTTGGGTTAAAAACCGCTGTTGTAAGGGTTGGAAAGGGAAAGGGGGTCTGATAACCCCAAAGTGAAAAAATTTTGGGGGTTGGGGGATGTGTTCAAAAAATTTTTAAAGGGATTCCCTTTTTCCCTGCCCCCAATTGGGGAAGGGAGGCAAGGAGGGTGGGGAGTTAAAACCCTTTTCCAAGTAGCCTATGTTTCCTTGAGACTCGGGTAAAAATTTGCAACACTCAGTATGGCCTACGTTGTGTCACCCGGGATCCTGTTCCGTCCTAGGGTGGGGCCAGGAAACCCCCGCAGTCTACTGGGCCCCGTGCCGGCAGGTTTGGGGGCGGCCCCTTTTCCCGTACCTTTTTTGTTTTCCCGGGGGAGGGGGGGAACCCCCCCAGGCCCCTCTGCCCTTTTGTGGGGCAGCCCCTCCTCCACTACCGGTTTGGGTTTTTCCGGGGGTTTCTCCCCGGGACTGGTTTCCCTTCCCAGTTCAGGCGGTCCGTGGGGGAGGGCGCTTTTCACCAGGCCTTTTTTTCCACCTCAGTGTCCGAGGGGCCCCTTTTGAAAGGGGGAGGCCCTCCAAAGACCCCCCGGGCCCGTCCCAAGGGGGGGCGTCCTGGGGTGTGGGGCGTTGGGGGTCGGCCCTCGCGGGGGAGGAGGCAGGGCTGGGGGGAGGAAAGGCAGCGCCGGGGGGACAAAAATCCTTCGGGGAGGGTTGTCGGCCCCCCGGGGGGGAACCATGGTCAGCGCCGGGGGGGCAGAGCTTTGGGGGGGGTGTCAGCCGTGAGGGGGCCCCGTACCCGGGGCCGAGGGCCGGAGCTTTTTGGGGCCCGGGGGGGGTTTCCCATGGTTGTGGTAGAAGGGGGGTTTTAGGGGGTTTGGCAGTAGGGTTAAGGGGGGTTTTTTTAGCTCTGCCTCCCTTTCAGGGGCCGTGCCAGGGCCCAAGGTTGGGGGAGGGGACTGGTCGATGGGCCCCCTTAGGGCGCAGCGACCGTTTTTGGGAGTGGTCCCGGGGTTTTTTTTTTAAAAGAGAAGGGTGAAATCCTTTGGGGAAAAGGGTGGGTGGTAGCCAGAAGTTTAAAAGGGTTTAGAAATCCCCCCTTTTGGGAAATTTCCCTTTTCCCTTTTGTAGTTAGTCACCACGTGTGCGGGCTATCGCTGTTTTTCCCCCGGTCACAGTGATTATAAACCGGGAACTTTTGTTTTTAGGTTGGTTAGGGTTCCTTTCCCGGTCAAATTTTAGTTTAAATAGGGTGATTTCCCGCGGAATTGGGGGTTCTTGGGGTTCAGTTTTTGGATGGGGCGTGAGTGGGGGTGCGGGCCCTAAAGTGTGTGTGGAAAAAAAGAAGCGTGCGTTGATTTGGTTTAAAAATTTTTGTTAGTGTGCTGTGGGGTCTGACCTGTGTGTGATAGGGGGGTGGGTTTTTGGGGGGTAGGGCCGTCCCGGTTTAGCGACCGTTACCAAAAAAATTTCCCAAAACCCTCACCCTTTGTCTTCCTCACCCTCTCATCATTTTTTTTTAAAAAAAAAAAAAAAAGGAAAGAATTTTTCATTTCTTAAAAAGGCCTACCCTTTAAAAGAAGCCATTTACAAAAAAAAAAAAAAAAAAAAAAAAAAAAAAATCTCCCGCGATACTTTTTTGTAAAGCCGGGAAAGCAAATTAAATTCAAAAACCTTTTTTTGCAAACAAAAAAAAAGGGAAAATTTTAACAAACTAAAGAATTTTTAAAATTAAAATTATAAATGTTTTTTTTTTTAAATTTTATATAAAATAAAAAATTTAAAAAATTAAAACAAAGTTTGCATTTTGATAAGGGGCAACTGTCTATGACATTTTTTATTTTTGCTTTTTATTGTTTCGTCGTTTGCTTTGTTTTTTTTTGCTTCCCTTTATTATGGATATCACTCTATTCTGAAGTGCGGAAAAAATTTTTCATTTTGGGGTGAGATTTGTTTAAAATTTCTTTTGCCCCCTGTGGGTATGAAATAAAATAATTTTCCCTTCGCCTTATTTATAAAAAATTTATGGGGACAATTAAAAAAAGGGGATTTTTTTTTTTTTTTAAGGCAAATTTTACGGTTTCAAAGACAATTTCACACAAATTTTATTTTGTTTTTAAATTTTTTTATTTAACTAATATTCTTTTTTTTTTTTTCATGTGTAAATTTTCACTTTATTCGGGAATTGTTTTTTTTTTAAAATCAATGCCTTTAGAAAAATCCGGGCTCAAAAAATTGCCTTAAACTACATTTTTTTTGGAATATAATAAAAAACCCCCCCCGCCAAACCCGGCCCCCAAAAATTCCCCAAACACAATGTTGACCTCAAAATTTTTTGTTAAAAAGGGAAGCCCGAACGGGAAAAGAAAAGAATAAAGATTAAAAAAAACCGGGTGTAAGGACCAAAAAACGGGGGAAATTTAAATCCCGGCTTCTGATTTCATGGGGGGGGGGCGGGGGGGGGGGGGGGGCGGGGGGGGGGGGGGGGGGGGGAGGGGGGGAAAGTAACCCCTTTCCGTTTAAAAATTTGTTACTTTCCCTTTTTATCCAACCCGACGACCTTAATTTTTTTTTATACATTTTTTTACTATTTTTTTTTTTTTAAATTTCCCTTTTTTAATCAAAAACTGCAAAGAGGAAAAGGCTGCGCTGGTGTTGGGTTTGGGGCTGAATTGGATGAAAGAAGGAGGGAAGGAACATCGGTGAGAACACACACACGCCACACACACACCCCACACAAAACACACACACACCACACACAACACACCACACACTAAATACACACCCCCCCACACAACCACACCCAAAACACCCCCACCCACAACCCACACACGCACGCACCACACGCACACACAACCCCAAATACACAAAACACCAAAACACACACCCCACCACACAACACACACACAAAAGCACACCCACACGGGACCTACACACACACCCAACACACGCGCGCGCGCCGCGCGCGACCACACCAACACAGATGTATATATATAAATATATATACGCGCATGCCGCAAAGCACGAAAACACACACGGACGCAAAGGGGGAATGGACACACAACACACCCCCACACACACACACACACGCCGCACCCCCACACACAAAACCCACACACACACAAACAACACACCCACACCCCCACACACACCCCCAAACCAAATTTCACAAAACACACACACCCCCACACACACAAACCCCAAACACACACACACACACGCACACACACACACACAAACACTAAAAAAAATTTGATTTTTTTTAGATTGAGGGGTTGATGCCCCCTTTTAAAAAAAAATTTTTGTTAAAAAATTTGACTTGTATTTTTGGGCCCGCAAAACCCCTTTTTCCTTTTATTTTTTTTTTGGCGATAGAATGAAACCCCTTTTTCCTGCTTGGTTGTTTTAACCCCGAACCCCGATTCCCGTCTTTGAAGAAAGTTTAATTTTAACGAATCAAACATTTTTGAAGTTGTTAAAAGGGTGATTTAAGAGCCCAATTGGGCCCTTTACTTTAACGTTATTTTTTTTCCCCCTCTTGGGGTTGTTTTCTTATTTAGTGTTTTTTTTTTAGTTTTGGATTCAGTTATGTGGGTTTTTTTTTTTTTTTTGGGTTTTTTTTTTTTGTTTTTTTGTTTTCTAGGCCTAATTGGGTTTTACTACCCAAATTTCGCCCCAAAAACAAACCAACCGTTCGCATTTCATACACCCCAAAAATCACATGCACAACACATAAAAACCCCATACGTCTAAGATCACTGTTAGGTTTGGGTAAAACCCTTAAAAAAAAGAACGAACACACACACACACACATGGGAGCGCCCACTTATTCTTCTTTTTTATGAAGAAGATGTAAGGTATTTTTAAAAAGTTTAAGGGAAAACGTGGGGAAAAAAGATCGCGAAGACACTAACCCCCAAATTTTGCCAAGCTTTAAAAGAGCACCCCATTTTCAACAAAAAATAAAAGCGCACAAAAGAAAATACTATTTTTAAAACCTATTTCCCCGGGGACGTAAATTCCTGCTCTTTCCCTTATTAAGAAAAAAAAATTTTTTTATTAGTTTTACCCAAAAATCCCCATTTACCTGTTTTTGTGGGGGTGGGTTTTTGCTGCCCTTTTCTTACTCCCTCTCTCTCTCCTCTCTTTTCTCCTCTCTCTCCCTCGTGAATGTGCGTGTGTGTGGTTTTGTGTGTGTGTGCGTTTTGGGTGTGTGGTGTGTGTGTGTGTGTGTGTGTTTTGTGTGGTTGTGTGGGGTTTTTTTGGGGTTTTGCCGGGGGGCGCGGGGCGCGGTTAAAAATGTGTATGTGGCGTGGGGTACGTTGCATAGGGAATTGTTTTGGGGGGGTTTTTTGAGCAAAGTGCGGGAAAAACGTGCCGCGTAAATTTTTATTTGTTGATTTTTTTTTTTTTTTTTTTTTTATTTTTTTAGAAAATTTTGGGGAAAACGATGCGGGGTTTTAAGGGGGGGGGGGGTGATGAGGGGGGGGAAAGGGAAACATGTCTGCCCTCCATCCTCCCCCAAACCCCCCCGCCCCGATCCAAGTGGGGCTTTAAACGAGTGGGGATTAGGGGGGGTTGGGGGGGGGGAGGGAAGGGGGGGGGAGACGGGAGAGAAGAGAAGGGGGAAGGGGGAGAGAGAAAGAGAGAGAGGAGGGGGAGAGGGGGAGAGAGGGGGAGGGGGAGAGAGAGAGAGAAAAACGGGGGGGGGGGTTGGAGGGGGAGAGGAAAAGGGGGAGAGGGGAGAAGAGGAAGGGGGAGGGGGAAAAAAGGGGGGAGGGGGAGGGGGAAGGGGGGCAAAATCCTTTTCCAAAAAAAAACCCTTTCTGTTCGTACGCTTTTTGACATTAGGGGGAAAAAAAAAAAAAACCCAAATTTCTGCAGTTTAGGGCCCCAGGCCATTTAAACACACTACAGAAGAAAACTGACGGGGAAAAAATGGGGGAAAAAAAATTTAAACACTATCACGCCCCGTAAACTCTGTTAGTGATTACGGTTTTTCGAAAACAATTTTTCCCGGGTCATTTCCCCCACTTTTTTTTACATGGATAACGCTTGATGACAAAAAACTTATTTTATGGCGGGTTTAAAAAGGCACATTTTTTTTTTCCTCTTTATAATCATTTCTTAAACCTATCCGAAAAAAAAAAAAAAAAACCGTTTTGCCATCGTTCAACCCAAAACATAAAGGGAAAGATTTAAACAAAATAATTTAAACAGAATTTTTGGAAAAAATTTTTTTGTTGGTTGTTATTTCTGCGCATAAATGCAAAAACCCGCACCAAACCCCGCAATTTTACTCCGTTTCACACGCCCTTTTCTCCAAAAAACCAAAAGGCGCCACACAATAACTCTTTTTTCCCCCCCCTCCTCTCCGGGGGGTAATTTACTAAACAATAATCAAATTTTTTCCCTCATAAATTTAACTGGTTTGTTTTTCAAGGAATTATTTTTCATTCCTTTCCCCCTCTCCAGTTTGGGGGTACAATCATTCCATAGATCCACTAAATTGGGACCCCAAAATTTCATTCATTAAAACCCAAATTTCTTCACAAATATATCCTTTTTACGGTTTTTCCCCCCTCACTGGAGGGAAAAATGGTATATTTCCAAAGACAAAACAAAAAATGGCCTTTTAAAAAATTTGTAAATATCAACCCTGAGTTTATTTAGGGGGGAAAAATTTTTAAAAAAACTTTTTTGGGCCAAAAGACCCAAAAAATTTTTTTTTTCTCACAGGGGCAGTCGTTTTTCCTTTTTACAGCCGAAATTTCCAACCCTGGAAAATTTTATTAGGTGCCCGCCGCAGCACTGTTTGCCCAAATATTGGGGCGACTGCCTCAGTCCCCCCGAACTGGGTGCTGCCCCAGCCCGGGAAAAAGGGGCCCCGGGAAAAAAGAAAAAAGTCCCCTGAAGTAATCTATTTCAAAAAAACTTTAAAAAAACATAAATTCCCTTTTTTTCCCTTTTTCCCCCTTTTTTTAAATTTTTCTTTCTTTCCTTCCCCCTCTGTCTATACCTCACCTGGTAATGGGGTTTTAAATTTCGCAAAAGGGGGTTGGGGAAATCGTTTTTTTAAAAAAAACCCCGTCCGGTCAGTTTTTTCCCCCCCAAACCATTTCCCCCTTCCCATTCCTTTTTTTCCCCCTGCCCCTCTTTTTGAGTACCCCGTTCAGTGGTACTTTTTTCCCTAATCTAACCCCCATTTCCCCCCATGGTTGCTGAACCCAAATGGCCCAAAGTCCCCTCCATTTTTAAACCCAATTAAAATTTCCCTAGCGGGCCTTTTAGCCACCAGCGAACCCACACCCCTTTGGGCAGGCCTTTTCCCAAAATTTCTTTTCCTTTTTTAAACCTTTTTCCCTTCCCTACCTAGGGAAATTGGGGCTTTAAAAACAAATAAGGGCCCCCACGCATGGAACGTCACTGTTGCCATGTGAAAGGTACATCACATGACAAAATTATGCCCATTATGCAGGGTTTAAGGGTTTTTTGCTTTTTTGCTTCATTTGTGCAGTTTTAATGTTTTTTGGCCTTTTTTCTTTCGGCCTTTTTGTCTCGCCCCCCCCAAAAGAAAATGGCCCCAAACAACACAAAATTTCAACTGTTATTTTTTTTTTTTTTTTATTTTTTTTGTGTTTAAAACGGCGCACAATATTCATTATCGAACACAATTTTTTTTTAAACTAATTTTTTTAAATTTTTATCATAAACCCTAATTTTTGTTGGGACCGTTTTTCGGGGTTTTTTTTTTTTTTTTGTTTTAATTTTTCCCCGATCTGTTTCAGTTTGATTTTTTCACGTCTACAGATGTGTTTGATGTCCGATCATTTACCAAATGAACCCCTATGCTGTGTTTTAAAAAACCAATATACATTTTTAATATATTTTCTAAACGGGCTAATTTACATTCAAAAAATTTCCTGTAAAGGGGAAAAGTTTTCATCGCCTGTTTCCCTCACTTTAAAAAAAAAAAACTACCCGTTTGCTGTTTAAAAAACTTTTAGTGGGAAAATTTTTTTGAATCCCATAACTAAATTTCCCCATAACAACCCCTTTAGGCGGAAACCTTTTTTGGAAAAATGATAATAACTTTAAAAAAAGCATCCCCTTTTTTTTTCTGGGGGGATTTTCTTGCTAGAAATAACTTTTTTGGGTTTGTCCAGATCTTTTTAAAAACAGTAAAACCTATTTCAAAATCCCTGAATATCAATTAGTGGTTTTTTAATAGTTTTTTTCCTTTCAATTATTGCTACCTTCCTTTGTTTTAAAATTCACAAAAATTTGGGAAAAAAAACCCGTCCAGAACCTTTTGCCCTGTCCCTATTAAGCATTTCGTCATCCCATTTATTACCATCATCGTCACGACATCATCCCCCTAACATGTTGGCCCCCTACAACCACTTTTTCTAAAAATACTCTAAACCCCCCCCCCCTTTCTCCCCTTGTGTCCTGTATTTGCCATTTATTTTTACAACTACTTTTCGTCCCTTTTTATTAACCCAAAAAAGGGTTTAGTAATCCTCTTTTAAACGTTTTTAAAAAAAAAAATTTTTATCATAATCTTTCCATTATTGTATATATTTTTTACAACTCAAACACATTATTATTCGAATTCGATTGTCTCCTTCTTTTGGGAAAAGTCCCCCAATTTTAAACATAGAACATCCTTAAACTTTTTTTTCCCTCCAGTTTTTTTCAGTGATATTTTCCTTTAAAAATTCCCCCTCGAAATTTATATCTATTAAAAACTTGTTAGCATATTTGCTGCAAATGTTGTGGGACTTTTTGTTCGGGGAAAAATTTGAAGAAAGAGGTAAACCAATTGGGGAAATTTTTTCAGGGTTAGAAACTTTTTCCTTTGCTTGTTCTACTTCGTCGTTTTTATTATCCCTTTTTTTTTTTTCTTTTTTTAATTTAATTTTTTTTTTTTTTTTTTTGACCCTTGGGGCTTTGTTTTACTTCCTCCCTTTTTCCCTCTTTCTCCCCCCCCTCCTTCCCCTTCTTCTTTCCCTTTTCTTCTTTTCCCTTTTTTTTTTCTTTTCTTTCTTCTTCTTCTTCTTCTTCTTCTTCCCCCTTCCCCTTTTTCCCCCCCCCTCCCTTCCTCCTCCCTTTTTTTCTTTTTCTTTTTTCTTTTTTCTTTTTCTTCTTTTCTTTTATCATTTTCATCATTTAATGTTTTAAAAAAAAAACCCTTTTATGGGGAAAAAGACATTTACTATTGGGAAACCTACCCCCAAAGGGAAAAAGCAAAGCTTGCGCGCCCCCGCGCGCGGGGGCGGCCCCACACAAAACACCACACACACACACCCAACACAACACCACCCCACCAACCCCCACCCCCACCACCACCACCCAAAAACAACAACCCAAAAATAACAACAACCCCCCGAAAAAACAAAAGACTTTAGTGCACCGTGCGCCGCATACAAAAACAATTCGCAAAAAAAGAAATCTCACCCGTAAAGGCGGTGTTTGTGTGGGGGTGTGTGTGTTTTGAGTGTGTGTGTGTGTGTGTGTTTTTGTGTGTGTGTTTTTTGTGTTTTGTGGGGGGGGAAGGGGAAGGGGGGGGGGGGGTTCCCGGTGAAACCCCTTTCTGTCCATCTGTGACAAACCCGTGAGGTTCCATTTAACAGTTTCTCACGTGCCGTCCAAGTCACGTGGTTTTCCCCCCCAAAATGTCCATGGGGTCCAAAAAAAGCCCCATTTTTAGGTTTTTGACAGAGAAAAAAAGGGGAGGGGAAAAAAAGAGGGGGAAGGGGGGGGGGGGGGGGTGGGGGATCCATGGGAAGAGTATTTGGGGCAGGGGGCGGGGGGGTGGGGGGAAAGGGGGGCAATTTGGGGGGAGGCAAAAAGGGAAAAAAAAAAGGGAGGGGGGGGGGGGGGGGCGTTGGGGGGGGAAGGAAGGGGGGGGGGGAGGGGGGAGGGGAGGAGGGGGGTGGGGGACAAAAGACAAAAGACACACGAATGGGAAAAAAAAAAGAAGCAAGGATAGAAAAAAACGAGAAAAAACTGAATTTCAAAGCAGATAGATTATTTTGACACAAATCAGGCCCCACTGGGCCCCCCCCAAAAGGCCCCCTTACGTTTTATTTTTGCATGTGAAAGATGTTTAAGAGTTTATGATGATAGGGATGAGGGTTTATGGGTGAAGATTGGGTGGTTGAAAAGTTAGGGGGGAAAAAAGGAGGATGGGAAAAAAGGGGAAAATGTAGGAAGAGGGGTGGGGAGGGGGGGGGAAAGGGGGGAGGGTTTTTGGGTGGTGGGAGTTGGAAGGATAATTTAAAGTCATTTCCCGGGCGAAAGTGGGGGGGGGAGGGGGGGGGGGGGGTTTTAAAAGGGGGGGGGGAAAAAACGTTCGAAGGAGGGTGAGGGCGGGGGTGGCGGGGGGGGGTGGGGGGGGGGTGGGGTGGGTGGGGGGTGGGGTTTTTGGCAAGTGTCCAAGGATGAAAAAATTTCTGATGGGCGAGATTTTTTTCATTTCGTTTTGGAAAAATGAATGGGCCGATTGACTGTGGGTTTGGGGGGGGTGGTGGAGGGGCGTTTTTGGGGGGGGGGGTTTTGCATAGGGGGGGGATGTGTGTTGTTTTGGGGGGGAGAACGAAAATTTGGGCAAAAGAAGATGGGGGAGGAGGGAGAGAGAGAGAAGAGAAAAGAGGGGAGGGGGGAGAGAGAGAGAGAGAGAGAGAGAGTGATGTGGTGTGTTTTGTGTGTGCGTGTGGTTCTTTTCCTCTCTCTCTCTCCTCCTTTTCTCTCTTTTCTTGCTTGTGTGGGGTGTTTTGGTTTTGGTTTTGTGTTGTGTTTTGTGTGTGTGTTTTAAAGGGAAAAATTTTTTTTTGGTTTCAGGAGAACGAGGGGGGGTGGGAGGGTTTGGGGGGGCCAAAGGGAAAATTTAAATTTACATGGAGATAGACAAACTTTTTCCTCTCTCTCTTTTCTCCCCTCTCTCTCTCCTCCTCTTCTCTTCTCTTCTTTGAATTAGGGTTTGGGGGTTTCGGTTTTAACTGGAAAACCCGCCAAAGGTTTTGAAAGTTTTTAAATTAAACACTGGGGCTTTTTGCAGTACGAGGAAAGGGGATGGTGAGGGGGGGGAAAAAAAGGGGGGGAGGGGGGGTCAGGGATTTGAAAAAACATTGAAATTTAAAAGGGGGGGGTTTAATGGTTTTAGAGAGGGAAAGGGGAGAGAGAGAGAGAGAGAGGGGGAGAGAGAGAGGGGGAGAGAGAGGAGAGGAGGGGGAGGGGGAGAGGAGAGAAGGGAAATTTTTCTCGCTTACCATGGTTCTTTAAACGTATGAGAAAATGTCTTCATCCTTTTCTGTCTGTCATTTTTCCGTGAAAAGGGGTTTTCTTTTATATTTTTGGCCCTTTTTTTTTCCCTTTTTTTCCCCCATCCAAATTTTCTTTTTTTTTTTTCTTCTTTTTTTTCGGGGCCCAAAAGAATCAGAGCTGTTTTTTTTTTTTTTCATTTTTTTTTTTCCTCTTTCATTACCTTTTTTTCCTCATAAAAGAATTGATCATGAGCGTAACCCTTTCCCCCCCCTCCCTCTCCCCCCCCCTTAACCTTTTTTGTTTCCTTTTTTTTCTTTTGTTTTTGTTCAAATTTGGGGCGATTATGAAGACCTTTCTTTCCTCATAAAAAAATTGATCTGAGGTACCCCCCTCCCCCCCCCCCCCCCCCAACCCCCCCTCCCTCCCCCCTCCCCCAAACTTTTTGTTTTTTTTTCCCTTTTTCTTTTGTTTTTTCAAATATGGGCTCGATTTTTGAGGGCATTTTTTTTCTTTTCTGTTTTTTTTTTTTTTTTTATTTTCCTTTCTTCTCGTTTCTTCCTTCTTTTGCTAATTTCTGTCTTTATAACTTTGTTCTTTCTTTCTTTTTACTTCTTTCACACCCCACACACACACACACACACACACAACACACACACACACACACACACAAACATATGACAGCATTTCGCACCAGCGCAACACGCGACATTATCGGGCCAACACACACACACACAAAACCAACCAACCCCACACAACACACACAACACAAAAACCGCAACATGCCTGCGCGCACGACACATACACCCAATACCACACACTACAATACACAACCCACACAACACCACACACCCAAAACCCACACCACACACACCACATGCGCCCACAAACAATGGCCCTCCCAAATCTACACACACGGTACATCCACACCACACACAACCACACAAAAGAAAAATGGTAGGTAGGCACTCAAGGCGACCAGCGCTTTGGGCAAATGCGTAGGTCAGACATCCGCTGGTCGTAGCCCGGCCCCTTTCTTCAATTGTCTTATCTTTGTTGTTAAATTCATTTACCCATCGTTTCAAATCATGCGTATGTGGCCCAAAAAATTAGGGGATGGGGTGTAAGTATAGGACTAGCCCGCACGCGTGAGCCTCCTTGATAAAACGAAACGAAACTTTTGCTTTAAAAAAAGTGTTATAGATTGTGATCTTTCCCTCCCTTTTCTTTCCTAAAAGTGGGAAGGAGAACGTGACACTGTTTTTTCTGTCTATCTTCATTTTTTCTTCCTTAGGCAGTTGATCAAAAGATCTGTCTCTTTTTTTTTCTTTTGTTTGTCTTCTTTTCTTTCTTTCTTTTTTCTTTTTTTCTTTTTTTCTTTCTTTCTTTTTTTTTCCTGCTTTTTTTTCCCTTTTTTTCCCTTTTTTCCTTTCTTTACACGAAATGTTCAGATGATTTTCCCTTTCTTTCTTATTCTTTCCCTTTTTTTTCCCTTATGCCACCTCAAGTATGATCTTATTTAACTGTCTTTCTCTCCTTTCTTCTTCTTTTCTCTCTCTCTTCTCTCCTTCTTCTCTCTCTTGTTTCTGTCTGTTCTCCCCTTCTCTCTTTTCTCTCTCTCTCTTCTCTGTCTCTGTCTCTGTTCCTCCTTTCCTCCTTTCTGTCTCTCCTCTGTCTCTGTCTCTGTCTCTGTCTCCTCTCTCTCTCCTCTCTCTCTCTCTCTCTCTCTCTCTCTCTGTCTGTCTGTCTTGTCTCACTATTTCTCTCTCTCTCTCTCTCTCTTCTCTCTCTTTTTCCCCTCTCAACCCCTTTCTCTCTCTCTCTTGCTTTTTAGTCCTCAAGGAAGTTCATAGGATGATTCTTTTCCCCACCCTTTTTTCTTCTTCCCTTCCCTTTGTTTCTTTTTCATTTACCCGCACCAAATTTGAGAAGAAAAGTGATTGCTCGTTTTTGTGTTCATGTTGGTATTGTTGATCTTGCCTGAAGGACCCTAAGCGGTCGAAAAGCGTCGTGTTTTGTCTTTTAAATGATTTTTTTTGCCCCATTTTAACCGCGGAATTATTACAAAAATTCCTTGAACTTTCTTTCTAAATAAGTCTTGAGTATGGACTCTGTCTGTCCGTCTGTCTGTTGTCTGTCTGTCTGTCTGTTTTCGTCTGTCTGTCTGTCGTCTCTCTCTCTCTCTCCTCTCCTCTTCTCTCTTCCCCACGCTATTTCCTTTTCCCCTTCTGTGTTTTCTCTCTACACAGTACTTTTGTTTTAATGTTGTTTGCTTACTAGACAAAATAAAATTTTAACATTTATGCGGGGCAGGGCCCATCACTCAAACGATTCTATTTTTTTTGTTGTTTTTTTTGGGTTTTTTTGCCCATCTTTGGCTTGATTTCCCTAATTTATTCTTTGCTATATCCCTCTTTTTTTCTCCTTTCGTCTTGCTATTTTTTCCCCCTTCTTTTCATTTTTTCCCCTTCCTTTCTTTTCTTGTTATTATCTTCCTTTTTTTTTGTTCTTCGATCCTTACCCCTCTTTCTTTCTTTCTTCTTTCCTCTTTTATTTCTCCTTTTTATGTCTTTTTGTTTCTTCTTTCTTCCTTTTTTTTTTTTTTCCTTTGTTTTTCTTTTTCCCCCCTTCGAATTTTTTTTTCCCTTCTCTCCTCTTTCCCTGGTTCGTTTTTTCTCTCTTTTTTTTTTTTTTTACTTCTTTTTTTCTTTCTTTCTTTCTTTTTTTCTTTCTTTTTTTCCCTTTCTTTCGCGTTCTCACTTTCTTTTCTTTTTTATTTCTTTATTTTTTTTTTCCCTTTCTTTCTTTCTTTCTGTTTCTTTTTTCTTTCTTTTTTTCTTGCCTTTTTGCTTTTTTTTTTTTGTCAATGTTTTTGCCGTTGGGTTTCATAAGTTTGGCATGGATCAGATTGCGTCATTTGAATATCTGTGGATCTTGTCCCCCCCTGAACTCCGAACACTTCTCGCTTTTGGGCAGAATGAGGTCAACATTAATCATTAGAGATACTACGCTTCTATAACATTTTTTTCCATGGTTTTATGGGGATTTTGGTCAATAGAGACAACCCAACAGCATTATGTACCACCTCCAGTTTTCCCAGGGCTGAGACATGAACTTTATACTGAATTTTCTTTTTTTCCCCCTTGAAATTCATCACTGTGATCTCCAAAATTTTTTGGCTTTTTTCTTTTCTTTTCTTTTTTTTTAAAAAAAAATTAATTTAGAAAGGGGAAGCAACGTACCAAAAACCACCACTTTTCCCCCTTCTTCCTTGTCTGCAGCAGGATAGCCCTTCCCTGCCACCACCTTTAAAAAAAAAAAAAAAAAAAAAAAAAGGCTGTCTCGTGTCCAAAATTTTTTTTTTTACCAGACAGGTAAATAAGAGACCATATGACCTAGCGGCTCTCAACAGGAATTACCCACTAAACCTAACTGTTTTTAAACCCCAATTTTCTTCAGGTTATTGGCACCTTTTTTCACTGGGATAATGTAATATTTGATTAAAAGAAACGAAGAAAATTTTTGAAATATCAGCGGAGGCACCACGCTTTCCACCGTTTTATTAAAAACAAAAGACAGTTTCCGAGTTTTTTCCCCCCGGGCCATCAGTTTTTTCCTATGACTATGTCCCCACGGGTTCAATGACCCAAACCAAGTGAATTATCTGCACGGGGTGTCAGCGAGCAGCTATTACTCGATTTCTTTCCCCCCACTATTACCGGGTGGCTCTATCATAAGGGAAAAAAAGTTTTTGCTAAAAAAAAAAAATAAATAAATAAAAAAAAATTTAAAAAAAAATTTAATTAAAAAAAAAAAGGATGAAGAAAAAAAAAGCAGAATGACAAAGGAAAAACAGGAGAGGAGAAAGGAAAGGGCAGAAAAAAAAAAAAAAAAGAAAAGAGAGGAAAAAAACCAGGGAAAAAAAACCCGGAAAAACAACCCCAAAAAAAAAACAACCAGGGAAAAAAAAAAGGAATGAAAAAGAAAAGGTAGAAAGGGGGGAAAAAGTGGAGAAAAAAAAAAAGAAAACAAAAACAGAGAGACAAAACAAAAGGAAGATAAAAAAAAAAATCAAAAATGGTATGAAAGAAAGATGGAAAAGAAGAGAAAGAGGACCAGGGAGAAGAAAGAACAACTAAAAAAAAAAACACTTTCCTCAAAACGGTCTCAGATCCACGCTCAAAAGTCTTTCCATTGAAAACCCCCCTCTTCCCCGCCGCCCCCCCCCCCCTTCCCCCCCCCCCCCCCCTTCCCCCCCCCCCACCTCCATTTTCCTCTCCCCCCTTTTTTTCCCCCCCCCCCCCCCCCCCTCCCCCCCCCCCCCCCCCCCCCCCCCCCCATCCTGCCTCCCCTTTTTCTTAAAACCCCCACCTCCCCATTTTCTCATCCTTCGTGATCGCCTAGAATGAAAGATTCTCCACCGGGACGAAAGGTAGGAAGCTTATTGAACAAACGAACAGGGGGTCCGAACATTTGTGGACGTACTGAATGAAGGAGGCAGAGATGGGGAAAACCTCTTCTTCTTCTTTTCTTCTTCGCTTACGCAGGCAAACCCCCGCAAACACTCCCTTATGACGGGAAAGGGGGTTAACCCCTCTCCCCAGCAAAGGGAGGGGATTTTTTGGGTGGGTTTTTTTTTTTTTTTATCCCGCCATTAAGGCACCCCATACCCAAACTTCGGGAAGTTTGGGGAAACCAAAATGAAGTTGGGTCATTTTTCCGATCCGGGTTTGCCTGAGTAAAACTCCGCTTCTTTTTCCATACGAAAAAGACAAATATTGCCAAAAATGTGTAAGAATCAATCAACATACAACTGGTTTATTTGGAAATGTGACAAATAAAAACAGACGAAGGTTTTGACCAAATTATCCTGTTTTCGAACAAAAAAAATACATAGTAGAAAATTCAAAATCAAACCTAACCCCCAATAGTTTTTTAACGAGTCAAAGTTTTTAAAATCCCATTGATAAAGGTCAGCCTTTTGTCCCCCCCCCCCCCCCCCGCACTAGAAAAAAGCAGGTCCTTCCATTGGGAGATGAACGACGGTCTTCTCTCTCATTTTTCCCCCCTTTCCTTCATTATCTCCCTTTCTTCGTCCCTCGTTGTTTTGTTGTTGTTGTTGTGTGTGTGTGTGTGTGTGTGGGGGGGGGGAGGGGGGGTGCTCTCTTTGTGTCGTGACGAAATGGCCGCTAATACCTGAAGCCCAAAAAGCGGGAAACCCTTTTTGATAACCCCCCCTAGTGAACCCTTGACCCCCCCAAATGCCCGCCTCAAGCCAGCTTTATTCTGACTCATTTTCTGCGGCATTTTTAAAAGCGCGCACCAAACCACTCATTCCCCCCCCACCCCCCCCCCCCCCCCCCCACCCCCCCCCACAGCCCTCGGGTTGTCCATCTAAGCCTCACACCCATCTACAAGGGCAGTCAAGGCCCAAACCCCCCCCCCCCCCCCCGCCCCCCGCCCATGAGGCAACCCCCCGGGGGGAACTCTGAACATCTGTCGGTCCCAGTGGTTTTGGGTCTAACATAAGCAGGACACCACCTGCTAAGCCCCCTCTACTTACTTACTTACTTGGCCCCAACAGTCAAAATGAGCTAGGCCATCGACAACACTCCGCCATCGACACTCGGTTCGGGCTCTCGTAAATCCCCTGTCCTTTGGTCCCTGCCTCTCATCTCCCCTCAGTGCCCCTCCACGCTGCGAGGTCGCCTCTCTTCCTTTTCCCTGCGGGTTCCATGTCAGGGCTTGGCATGTGGTGCTGGGTCTGGCTTCCTGAGACTGTGTCCAATCCCGCCCCCTCACTGCCCAAAAAGATTCCCCCGCACAAGCCGCGTGGTGACTTTCTTCCATAGGACCCACCCCGTCCCCTTCACAATACCACCCCTGAATTTTCAATACCGATGACCCCCAGGAACCTCAGCAAAACAAAGAAACAAAAACGAAAAAAAAAGCCCTGATTATTTTTCGATTTAGCCAAAAATGCGTGACTATGAGGTGTCTTACGTTTGTTTTCCCTGTTTTGTATGTTGTTGTTCTGCCGAGAAAAAGCCAATAGGGCGAAACGGTGTGTCCGTTTGTAATGGTTTTTTTGCTTTTTGGTGAATTTGTCATTTTTTTTTTGCTTACATGTTTTAATACACATGATTTTTAAAAATTTTAAGCAAAAAATATCTGTACCTATCTATTATCTAATCTATGATTTTCTGTATTTCGTTCTCTCTCTCTCTCTTCTCTCCCCTCCTCCTCCTAAAAATTATATATATATATATAAATTATCATCTATGTCTTTATCAATCTACTTCTGTTCCTTCCCCCCCTCTCTCTCTTCTCTCTCTCTCCTCTCCCTGACAACCCGCACACACCACAACACACACAAACACACAACACACACACACCACAAAACCCACAACACATATATAATATATAATATTGTGTGTGTTGGGTTGTTTGTGTTGTGTTGTGTGTGTGTTGAACGATGATTTTTTCGTTTCACAAAGGTGACAGGGTGTCTTAAAAAAAGTTTTTTTTTTGGGTTTCCGGGGAGGCGAAAAGGTTTTGGGGTTTTTTTAAAGGGTTCTTTTTGGTGAAAGACGCAATTTTTTTTTCCAAAGAAAAATTTAAGCAAAAAAATCGAATCTAAAACTAGACGAAGTTTTTTCCCCCCCTTTCCCCCGCTTAAAATTAAAAAATAAAAAAGCTCTAGCAAACTAAAGGGCCCTTTCCCCCCCTTTTTTTCCCCCCCCTCCCCTAAAACCAACCCCAAAAAAAAAAAAACAAAAAACAAAAACCCCCCAAAATTAAATTAAAATTTGGGGGGGTGGGGGGGGGGGTTTTTTTTTTAGAGGGAGCAAAACAAAGGGCGGGGTAACAAACCCCCCCCCCAATTTTAAACAAAAAAATTGAAAAAGAAGGGAAAAAAAAGAAAAAATTTTGAAAAAAAAAAAGGGGGGGGGGGGGGGGAGGGGGGAAAAAAGAAAAAATGGAAGAAAAATCAGGCTTTGAAAAAACAAAAAAAATCGTTAAGGGGGGGGAAAAAACCCCCTAAAAAACCCCTTCAAGCCGTCTGGGCCTTTTTAAAAGACTAAGAAAAGTAGATTTGGAAATGAAGATGGGGTTTTTTGTTGAAACGAATAATTAAAAATTAAAATTTTTTAAACGTTACCATTTTTTAAATTACTATAAAGAAAAAAATTAACAAATTTTTCCCCAAAAAAATTTTAAAAATTTTAAAAAGGGGGAGGAGGAAGAGGGAAAATATAAAACCCCAAAAAAACGCCCACAAAGCACCAACCCAAACCCACCCCAAAACCCCCACACAAAAAACCGGGGCCCCCGCCCCGGGCCCCGCCCCCACCCCCCCCCCAAAACCCCCCCCCACCCCCCCAAAACCCCCCCAAAAATTTTAAAAAAATATTATTTTTTAAAAAAAGGGAGTCACCCGAAAAGGGAAAAGGGGCAAAAGAAAAAAAGGGGGAAAAGTAAAAAGGGGTTTTTTTGACCCGTCGTAAAAACCAAACCCCTTCCCCAAATAAATTTTTGGGCATTGTCTTTACTGTTTTTAAAAATACCCATCATCCCGTTTGGGTTGTCCCAAAAAACCCCGTTAAAAAAACCCCCCCCCTTCAAATGGGACCGTTTTAAACTTCCGTTAAAACCCCCCTTTCCAAAAAGGGGACCGCAAAACTCCCTTAAATTTCCCCCCTTTAAAATTTTGACAGGGCCCCGGGGGGGGGGGGGGGGGGGGGGGAAAAAAAATTTTTTTTGGGGAAAGTTCCCCTTTTTTTTCCCCTTTTTTTTTCTTTCTTTTTTTTTTTTTTTCCCCGGGTGTGGGTGGGGGGGGGTTTTTTTGGGGTTTTGGGGGGCGGTTTTTTTTTTTGCCCAAAAAATGACTTCCGGGGGGTTTTTCGAAAATTTCCCCTGTTTGGGAATGGGGAAAAAAAGGGTAGAGGAGGGGGGGGGGGGGGGCCCGGGGGGAGGGGGGGTGGTTGGGGGGAAAGGGGGTCTTATTTTAAAAAAATTGGGGTTTTTGGTTGGTTTGGGGGGGTTTTTTGGGGGGGGAAGCAGGAATTCTCACCGGGGAACCCACAAAAAATTGTGGTTTGGTGTGTGGGTTTGGGGGTTGGTGGTTTGGGGGGGCGGTGTGGGGGGGTTTTTGGGGGGTTTTTGGGTTGGTGGGAAGAGAGGGGAGGGGAGGAAAAGGGGGGGGGGGGTTTTGGGTTTTTTGGGGGGGTGGGTTGGGTTTTTTGGGGCTTGGGGTTATTTTGGTTTTGGGGGGTGTTTGGGTTGTTTGTAGGGGTTTGGGGGTGTGGGTTTGGGGTTTTTTGGGTTTTTTTGGGGGGTTGGGCCCGGGTGGGAAAAGTAAAGTGCCTTTCCCCTTTTTTTCCGGGGTTGGAAGTTAAAAGGGGTTGGGGGGTTTGGGGGGAAAAAGGGGGGACAAAAAAGGAAGGGTTTGTGATGGGGGGGGGGGGGGGGGGGGGGCAAAACCCCCGAAAATGAAAGGTGGTTTTGAAAAAAAGGCACCCCCCTTTTTTTTTGGAAAAGGGTTTTTTTTTCAGGAGGGGAAAAAAAAGGGGCCCGCGAAACCCTGGTTTTGTGGTTTTGTGGTGGGGGGGGCCCCCCCGGTAAGCCCCCCCCCGCCGGGGAGAAAAAAAGGGGGGGGCAAAAGAATGGAAAAGGATTTGCCCGGTCATAAAGGATGAAAAAAAAGGCCGGAAATTTAAAATTTTTTTTTATAAAAAGGGGGGATTGTGGTTTAAAAGTAAAGTTGGGTTTTAAATTTGGAAAAGATAAAGGGGATTTACGGGAAAAAGGGGGAAAGGAAATTTTCCGGGGGGGGGAAAAAGGGGACGAAGAAAGGGGGGGGGGGGGGGGAACCCCAAACCCCCCAAAAAAAAACGGGGAAAAAAAAAAAAAAAAAAAAAACCCCCTTTTTTTCCCCCCCCCATCGGTTTTCCTTTTTTTTTTATTCCGGGGGGGGGGCAGTGGAAATTTGGGGAAATTAAAAAGGCAGGGGCCCCGTTTCCCTATTTTCTGTGGTAGTGGAAAGGTTTTTTTCCCCCCAACCATGGATGGGGTTCAAAGGAGAGCCCAGCCCAGAAAACCAAACTCAAAAAGTTTTAAGTGAGAATAAAATAAAAAATGGTCCACAAAACACACACACGGGCGAGCGCGCGCCCCGCGCGCGCGCCTGCACACGCACCCCACAAAACCCCACGAAACGCACGCACCCCCACACCCCGCACAAAAGGGGCAGAATGAAAAAAAGAATGGGAAATTAGGATGTGTAGACAAAAGAGGGGACAGGTAGACAAAACGACTGACAAACAGACGGGACAACAGCAGATAGATAGGTGATTTTTTAATAATAGAAAGATAGGTGGATAATAATAGATAGATAGATAGATGAAAGTTTAGTTTTAAGATATATAGATGGGCCCAGATAGATAGATAGATAAAAGGGACTTGAAACAGAAAAAGGAGAAAAATTGCAGGGAAGGGCGAGGAGAGAGAGAGAGGGGCGAGAGAAAAAGAGAGGGGAGAGAGAGAGGGGGAGAGAGGGAAACCCCCAAAACCACAAAAAGAAAAAAAAAAACAGAAGAAAGGAAAAAAGCCCAAATAGAAAAGGAAGCAAAACTTTGTCCCTTCCTGAAAAAAAATCCGGTTATTTCCCAAGAACTTTTTTTTTTTTTTTTCCCCATGGGCGGGGGAGGCACGAAAGGGGAAAAGAGAATGGGTGGGGGGCCAAGAGGGGGTTTTAAAACGGGGACGGGAATTTTTTCACGAAAAAGGCCTTTTCTCTTCTTGAAAAGAGAGCGAGGGGAGGAAAAGAGAGAGAGAGAAGGGGGAGGGGGAGAGGAAGAGAGGAGAGAGAGAGAAGAAAAGAGAGGTAGGAAAATGGATGGGAGAGGCAAGATGTTTTTTGCTAAATCCCATTTGGTTGTGACATGCAAACCCAGCTCAGAGACGGTGAATGGACTTCATAAGACTTTAAAAAATTTACAAAAAAAACCCACACACATAAACAACACACACACACACCACCCACACACCCACACCAACACACACACACACACAAAATTTAAGAAAAAAATTACGAAAGAAAAAGAGAGAGAGGGGTGGAGAGGGGGGGGGGAGGGAGGGGGAAAAGGGGAGGGAGGGGCGGGACGGGGAAGGGGAGGGGAAAAAAAGATAAAAACAAAAGAAAAAAGAAAAAAACCCAACAAATAGAGACAGGGGAAACATGTACAAATACCCCGGCTTGTATTTAACCAAAAAATCTTTTCACCCAAACCTTGGGGGGATCCTGCTGGCAGAAAGAAAAAACCTTGGCTTTTCTTAGAATAATAACATTTTCATGCTTTTGGGAAAGAGCAACCTCCAAATATTTTTTGGAAGTGCCCGGGGTAAAAGATACGGCCATTCTCACATAATTGGGGTTTTGAAAAATTTGGGGGTTTTACGTGAGATCAGGAAATATAAAGAAAGGTTATTGAAATGCATTTTTTAAAAATTCATAGGTTTTCAATCCCAGGTCCCCCCTAGGCACCCCAAAACAGGGGCACAATCCCATTCATAAAGCAAGGTTAACAAGTTCGGGGTACGGTGGTGAACAACAGATGAACAGGTACCCAAAGGTTTTCACACAACTTGCTTTTTTTCATTTCAAAAGGGCAAAAACCCCCCTAAATAGGGAAAAAAAACCGTGATTCTTTGTATAGGTTTTGGGTTTGGGTTTTTTTTGGGGAGGGGGGGAATGGGTGGGAGGGGGGGGGTGACAGAATGTTTGGGAATATAAAAAAAAAGTTTTTCAAGAGACTTTAAAAAAAGTGGAAAATTAATTTGGGTTTTTGTCCCAAAACTGACCCTGACTGTAAATGCCGTCAATTTTGGGAATGTTTTTTATTTTTATCAATTTTTTAAAAACCCATTTTTACCCTTCTGCCCTTTTCAATTAAAGAATTTGCCTTCCCAAGAAACCCCCAAAAATTCAAAAAGCATGTGCCCAAAATTTTTGGTTTTGGGAAA
>JAMYXO010008203.1:0-11143 GCA_033310375.1 Conus canariensis
GGAAAAGGTTTTCAAGGAGTTTTTTGGTTTTGGTTGGTAAAAAATTTTTAAACAAGTTTTTCCCAAACCCCAAAAAAAAATTTTTTAAAAAAAAGAAAAAGGGAAAATATCTCGTAGTGTTTTCAGTCCAACGCAAAAACCCATGAAAACAAAAAGGGAAGCTTTGGGTTTGGCAATAAAACTTTTCTTTAAAAAGGGAAAATTTAAAATTTTTCTCCCGGGATCTAATCTCCAGGGAGATTACCCCCCAACTTTGTAACAAAACGGCCCTTTGACCGCAACTAACACAAAAAAAAGAAATTTTTTAAAATTTCCCGATTTTTTTTTTAGCAATTTTGGTCATTGGAAATTTATAAAATCATATTGGGCCCTTATTTTTTTTCAGCAATCGAAAGGGTTAAAATTAATATCACATCTAATTTAGAAAAAATTAATATTATTTTAATAAGTGCTAAGAATTTGTTTTAATTTTTTTTTTCTTTCTACAAATTTTATTAAATTTTTTCCAAAAAACAAAATAAAAAATGAAAGCTTTGGGGTTTAAAGCGATTGCGGCGATTGTTCTAGCCAGGGTTTTTAAATTTTTCCCCAAATACTTCTTTAATGAAATACTGATCCCAAAAATAAATCTTGCTTTAAATTTTAAAGATTTTTTTTTTGCCATTTCTGCCATTTCCCTTTGGGGCCCATTTTAACCCAAATGTATTTGCGTAGATTAAAACAGTTTTTTTAAGTTTTAAATATTCACCAACCAATTCAAACCCAAAATTTTTATCCATTTCTGCAAATGTGCTCGGGGAATTTTTTTTTTTCTTTTTAAAAAATTCTTGCTCCCAATTTAAAATTTGAGGGGTTTTTTCTAGCATTTGGGATGGGTCAATTTTTCTTTAAATATTAGATAATAGCAAGATTATAATCAAAAAACTCCCGGGATTAAACTAAGGGCCCCTTCCCTTCACCAATTTTTTGGGCCTTTTACCGGTTTTCCCTTTCCCCCCCCTTTTTAAAAAAAAACCCCAAAATTTTTTAAAAAAAAAACCCCCCCTTTAAAAAAAAAAAATTTTTTTTAAAAAAAAAAACCCCCCCCCCTTTTTTCCCTTTTTTGGGGAATTTTTTTTCCCCCCCCCCTTTTCCCCCTTTTAAAAAAAAAAATTTTCCCCCCCCAACCCCCAAAAAAAAAAATTTTTTTTAAAAAAGGGGGGGGGGGGAAAGGGGGGCCCCCCCTTTTTTTTCCCCTTTTCCCCCTTTTAAATTTTTTCCCCAAAGGGAAAAAAAAAAAATTTCCCCCAAGGAAATTTCCCCCCCCCAAAAAAAAAATTTTTAAAAAAAAAATTTTTCCCTTTTTTTTCCCCCCAAAATTTTTTTTCTGATTTTTTTTCCCCCCCCTTTTTAAAAAATTTTTTAAAAACGGGGATTGGGGGCCGGGAAACCCCCTTTTTTTGGGGAAAATTTTTTTAAAAAAAATTTTCCCCCCCCAAAAAAAACCCCCCCAAAAAAAAATTTTTTTTCCCAAAAACCCCCCTTTTAAAAACCCCCCCCCCCCCCCAAAAAAAAAAATTTTTTAAAAAAAATTTTCCCTTTTCCCAAAAAACCCCCCCCCTTTTTCCCCCCCGGGGAAAAAAACCCCCAAAAAATTAATTTTTTCCCCCAAAAAACCCAAAAACCCCCCCTTTTTTTTTCCCCCCCCAAAAAAAAACCCCCCCCCTTTTAAAAAAATTTTTTTTTAAAAAAAAAAATCCCAAAAAAAATTTTTTTTTTTTAACCCCAAAACCCCCTTAAAAAATTTTTCCCCCCTAAAAAATTTTTAAAAAAAAGGGTTTTTAAAATTTTTTTTTTTCCCCCCCCCCCCCTTTTTTTTTTTTTTCCCCCAAAAAAAAAAATTTTTTTTTTTTTTTTTCCCCCCAAAAATTTTTTAAAACCCCCCTTTCCCGGTTTCCCCCGGCCCCCCCCCAAAAAAAAAATTTTTTTTTTTTTTTTTAAAAATCCCCCCTTTTTTTAAAAAAAAACCCCCCCCAAAAAAATTTTTTTTTTCGGGGGCCCCCAAAAAAATTTTCCCCCCCCCTTTTTTTAAAAAAAAAAAAAAAAAAAAAATTTTTTTTTTTCCCCCCTTCCCCCCCCAAAAAAAACCCCCCCCCTTTTTTTTTCCCCCCCCAAACCCATTTTTTTTAAAAATTTTTTTAAAAAAATTTTTAAAAAAAAACCCCTTTTTTTGGGGGTTTTTTAAAAAAAATTTTTTTTTTTTTAAAAAAATTTTTTTTTTTTTTCCCCCAAAAAACCTTTTTCAAAAAAAGCCTTTTTAAAAAGGATTTTTTTTAAAAAAAAAAAAAGGGTTTTAAATTTTTTGGTTTTTTTTAAAAAAACCCTTTTAAAAAAATTTTTTTCCCCCCCTTTTTTTTTAAAAAGGGTTTTAAAAAATTTTTTGGGGGGTTTTTTTTTTTTAAAAAAAAAAAAATTTGTTAAAGTTTTTTCATTCAACCACACCCTGTGATCTGTGAATCTCCTGGAATGCCTCTTTTAATGGTAAAACTCCTATGTTTTAACAATAATATATGATTTACTTGACCTTTAAAATTTCATTCCCATCATCGACTTGAATCATGCGAGGATAAGTTAATAGGTCCTCGTGAATAAAATCAGTTGTATAGCGACAGCAGACACCAGAAGTCAACTCTTTTTGTGTTAATGGTTCCGCATCTTTGTATCATGAAGCTATACAATGACTGTAAGTGCGTACTTAAATACTTTTTCGTCTAATCGGTATCATATGGGGGTATATATAGAAATCCATTTGATAGTGTCGTTTTCGGAGTTATAGTTCACAAAGTGCGGTCTCTGTATTCGTTTTGGGCGCAGTAGATAAATTTTGTGCAAATCGCTTGTTTAGAATAACGCCATTCTTTTGCTGTTTGTTCCTCTGACTCCAGCTGCTGGCTTAGCTTTTTATTTGGCTGTTATTCCATCGCAATATCCTTTTGGCGAATAATAGATCTTGTTCATTATTGTATTCAGCCAATATTATTGTGCAACACAAAATACCATACAAACGGTCAGCCAAAGGCAATAAACAATATTACTTGCATCTTTTGTTTTTCTGAGGTTGATAAAAATCGCTTTGAATTATTGGTGGAGGCAATGTCTCGATTGGCTGCCTGGTTTACAAGATAATATTCTTTTAATTGCTTGGATAGCAACATCTTTAAATGTGTAAGCCATGCATGTTCCCGTTTTTTTTTCAGTTTCATCGTTAAGTAAAATCTAACTGCTCAAGTTCTCTCGCTTTTCATACGCAGCTTGTGCGCGGCTAATTTGCTCCATAGCATTGTTATGTCCTTTTTTCTCTCGCCGGTCACATCCCGTAGTTTTACTAAAGGCGTAATTACTTCCGCTAAAAGCAAGTGCATTAAACCACAGCGCTCCACCAATCATCATTACGATGAAGCCATTTTTTTAATAAATGTATTTTTTAATTTTACATATGATACTGTCTTGAATTATTCCTTGCTTAAACTAGAAAATCTTTCGTACAAATGAAGCTGTAATAACAGCAATGCAGCTTTTGCGCTGAGATCTTCAAAGTCTAGTTTGCCAAGTCTGCTGGTTTTAATTTTAAACAGGCCTTTTACAAGCATTTTGTATCCTACACTTAGGCCTCCAATAACAGCAGAATGTAATACAAGGTTGGAAATAGTTTTTTCTGGATGCTCACATTTTTTAAAAAATAAAATAATAATTTATTTCATTAATAAAACATGAATCTGAGCAGATGATTTTACTTCCTGAACCGTTACAAATGATCAAGTAGATGACCAAGCTATTACTGCGCCAAAAGTGGAAAGGCTGTATTCTTTAGGCGCAGGCGTTTGGAAAAACAAAACAGTACCTTGAAAAGAATTCCAGCTATAGCAAACAGGATTCAAAAGATGTCGTGACCGCAAGACATTGTAAAAGTACACAACAGGAGGTATGAAGCGCAACTGGGGTCAAGAATGGTAAAAAGTGTTGGGCTAAACTGTTCTTAGTTTTGTACACTAAACATTATAGATTTGCATCCCATTGTAATATCTGAACAAGATTTTAGTATGGCATTTAACACAGGACCCCCGTTTTTAAAACAAAGTCAATAGATAGTCACTAGGATGTGATCAATACTTACATATTTGGAACATTGTTATCGCCATTAAAACATGGGATTAATGTACATATTTAAATCATATAGATTTTGTTTCCCTTCAAAATGACCGAGCCAGAAAAATCAGCAGAATCAGAAAACATTGAATCCGGTGGAGAGTGGACCAGTAAAAGCCTCCCTCCTCCTGGCGTGTTGCAGCAGGAAAAAATTAGCAGAGTGGAAACAAACAAAAAAATTAATGTTGGCAATCACAGAAAATAACTCATAATTGAAAACATAACACCGCCAACGCCAACAGTTGTTTCAATGCCATCTGTGTAAATACACAAGTTTATTCAAGACCTACAACACCAAAGTCGTCATGGAATATTTGAATTTAAAACCAGTTTGCTATTTTTGGGCGTCATTTGCTGCTGGTGGGAGGTTATTAACGGTGTAATAAAATATATAAAACAACGTCCAGCAAAAACTAACGCAGTCCAAAAAATCTCCAGCCACTAAATACATAAGCCCGATCAAAAAAGCATGCCAGAACCGCCAACAACACAAGATCATTTTGATCCATTTCAGCTTGAAAAATATTTTCAAGAACTTTACTACATAATTAACAAAATTGACTTTGAAATAAGAACTTGATAACGACTGATCTGACGACTTCTGATAAAAAACTTAAATCACTGAACTTGATAAAGAACTTAATGACGACTTGACTAAGAACTTAATGATGACTTGATAAGAAACTTCATGACGAACATGAAGTACGACTTGTTAAGAACTTGAATAAGTACTTAATTCAGTTATTGAAATAAAACTTGATGATGACTAGTAAAAAAACAATGATGTTTGACGTTGTTAAGAACTTGAATAAAAACGCTTGTTAAGACATGAATACGAACTTATGCCGACTTTGAATAAAACCTAGAACGACTTCATGACGCATTGTTTTTTCACAATTAATTGATACATTCTTTTCCGGGGAACATCTCTCCCTTCTGCCTTTATGTAGTATCTAGGTCAGAACATGTCCTCTGGGCCACGCTTACTCAACTGCGCACAATAGCGAGTCGAAGCGCCGCACTGTTTTTCCTTCCGGGTCGTGTCAAGTTCACATTAGGTCGTCGGGGGCCCGCCCGGCAGCATTGTATAAATTTTAGCCGCTAAATTCCCCCACCGGCGACGTTTAAGTACAGGCGTTAGAACGTCATTGTTAGAAATTTAGGCGTCTAAATTTCCAAACAATCAAAACATATTCCTTACGCCTATCCCCCAATCACAAGACTAGATAGAAAATCAGCTGATTGATAACAGCTGACGACATTTCCTTCCGCCCAGACACTTGTGTTTGTAAGCAAATGAACCTAGGCTGTCATGTCATTGCGGGTGTGCATCAATCGTGTTTGTCAGTTAGAAAGGTAGTGTTCTACACGCAAGACAGTAATCTCTTCTGAATTAGAGATAGAAACTCATGAATCACAAAAAACCGGTTCATCAGAATTGCTAATTCATTGAAGTCAACTCCATGAGAAAAGAACTCAAAGCAATGGTTTCATATAGTGAGGAGCTAAGCAAGTAGTGGTCCACGGTCCCATGTCAACTACCAGGCAGCTTGAAACACGATCTTCCATCAAAGCCACAGCAGGGAAACTGCCACGGTCTAAGCTAGACCGCGTGAAATGATATTAAACAGGCACACTCACAGCCTAAAACGCAGAAAGCCACGCTTCAACGGCCCGCGTTCTAGTGACCGTCTCTTTGTCACGTCCTATTCAACAGGCTGCCTAATTCCGGCGGCCGCCGGGTGTACTTTATACAATTGGTCTTGTTTGTTGAATCAGAGCTTACTAATAAGTGCACATGGTGGCTGCTTAGAATCATCTTCAACAACGTGCCACGATACTACCTTGTTTTGAACACACATCCCACCCCTTTCAAACACTCCCTATTCAGATACTTTCAGATAAGCCATTCATTCTTCCTCACAATAGAATGAAATCCCAACTTGGTTGACAAATAGCCCTCCTCAAGAATAAAGGGCTTGGTTAAACCAAGTCCCCATTGTTTCTTGTTTGTTTACTTCTTAACGGTCCCAGTGACAGAGAACTATAAAACAGATAAGAGCCGTACAACATTATGTATGGTTTTAAAGGGTTTACTATTAGAGAGACTATCAAAAAACAAGGCATTCTGGGTAAGCCAGCGGAGCAACAGCGAAACCGTGCTTTAGCCTGGTTTGGATCTGGCGGAGGTGTGGTGAGCCAGAATGCCTATATTTATAGTTCTCCTGATGTAATCTGAATCTATCTAATCTAATAATGTGCATCTGAATATCACCCTTGAATGCGTTATTCAATGGCACATATATGTGTTGCGTAAATAGCATAAGGGAAAAACAGGCTATGCTGTGACCTATGGAATTAATTCACCGAGAAATAGCATAGGAATGCAGGGCATCTGTGACTAGTGATTAAAGTCACCATTAAATAGCAAAGAATGTCAGGCTTGCTGGCTAGATGTTAGTTCACCGAAAATAGCTAGGAATTCACCATGCGTACTATGATTGTATTTACCGATGAAATTTTAAGGGAAATTTAGGCTATCTTTTCTAAAGATGTGTATTCACCGATGGAAAAAGCCCCTATAATGTCAGGGAATTCTTGACATGAGTTATTCACCGAAGAAATAGCATAGGAATGTCAGGCTATGTTTTGACTATGATGATGAAGCCACCCATGAAAAAGCATAGGAATTTTAGCTATGCGTGAAATGATTTGTAAAGTCACCGATGAAAATTAAGCAAAGGAATTTTCAGGCTTGAAAGTGTTTCATGGTGTGACTATAATCAAAAATACTTGGACATAAATTTAAAAGTGTCATGCACTGATGCGTGTTCATGTACGATATTTTGAAGGGATTGGTTATATAAATTTTTTTTGGCTTTTTGTGCCCTTCTTTTAGTCAAAAACTGCTTGGTGCGTTTGGGCACTTTTTGCCTTATTTGTATTGTGGGGATGGAAAGACTTTGCGTGTGTTGTGTGTTTTGCGCACCTCGGGCGCCGCGCGCTGTTGTGTGTGTGAGTGGGTGCGAGCGGGGCATGGTGCTTGCGTGCTGGGGGGGCGTGTGGTGGTGCTATGGCCTTTGGTGTGGGCCCAGTGTGTGTGTTGTGGTGTGTGGTGTGTGTGTGTGATGTGTGGGTGTGTGTGTGGTGTGTGGTGAGTGTGTGCGTGCGGTGCGTGTCGCGGAGGGGACGGGGGGAAATAAGCCGGCGCAGGCACGCACTGTTTGTGTGTGTGTTTGTGTGTGTGTGGTGTGTGTGTTTGTGGTGTGTGTGTGCGTGCGTGCGTGCGTGCGGCGTGCTGTGTGTGTGTGTGTGTGTGTTGCGGGCCGGCGATGTGTGTGCGTGCGTGCGTGCGTGTGTGTGTGTGTGTGGTGTGTGTGTGAAATGTGGGGAATGTGTGGTTGTGTGTTTTGTGTGTTGTGTGTGTTTGTTGTGTTGGTGTGAAATTCTTTGTCCCCGTCTACCTGTTTCTGTTTTTTTTGCCTTGTATTTACAGGCTGCATGGGCGAAACATTTTGTGTACCACTTTTTTTGTTTTTTTCTCTTTTTTTTTTTTGTTTAGTAATAATCCTCTGGTCTCTCACTGACTGAAAAGATTTCGTCACACAAAACACACACACCACACACACACACACACACACACACACACACAAAAACACACACAATAGGGCACCCCCCCCCGCCCCCCACACACACACACACAAACACACACCCCACACACACACACACACACACACATACCACCACACCCACGTGCGCGCCGCCCCCCGCACCCACCCCACACACACCCCACACACACAAAAACACCCCCCCCCCCGTCCGCGCGAAACCCCGCCCCCACCCCCACACACACACACACACAACACAGGGACCACACACACACAACACAAAACACACCAGGGTTGCGCGCGCGCACCCCCCCGCACAAAGGCACACACACACATCACACACAACAACCCCCCAAACACACACAAACACAAAAAACCCACCGGCGCACCCACTACCACACACACACACACGCGCGCACCCACGAACAAACACACACACAAAACCCCCAACACACACACACACACACACAACAACACAAAACACACAATACACATTTTCTCACTTTGTTCAGCGAGAATACAGCTTTTTTGCTGTTCAGAGCAATTTTCAGTCGAAGGCCGTGGTTGTGGGCGGGGACATTATCAAATCATTGCCTGAGTTGAATAATTTGGGCAGCTGGATGACTGTAGGCGGAAATTTTAACAAATCTTGAAAAAAATGTTGTGACCCCCCAAAAAAAAACCCGTGGACAAACGAACACAAGACAAATTTGGTTTGAGTTGTAAATGCATCGGGGGAAATTACTTCGAAATCTCTCCTCTCCTCCCCTCTCTCCCCTCTCTCTCTTTTCTCTCTCCACTCCCTCTCCCTCTCTCTCTCTCCTCCAGTTTTTCCCCCCAAAAGTTTTTTTTTGGATGAGAGGGAGATGGGATTGTGTTAGTTGGGGACGAGGGAGTATTGGTATTTTACAACATAGAAAGTGAAAACGCGCGCGCGCGCGTGTGTGTTTTGTGATGTGTTTGTGTTGGGGGGGTTTGGGGGTGTGTGTTTTGTGTGTGTGTGTGTGTGTTTATGCTTGCGTCGTGGGCCCCTTTGGGGTGTGAGGGGATTTTTGTGTGGTGTGTGCGCGCGCGCGCGGCGCTGCGCGGGGGTGGTGTGTGTGGTTTTGTGGGGGTGAGGTGGGGGTGTGGGGGGTGTGTGTTTAATATATACTACGGGGACGCATGAAGAACAACACAGACGGGACCTACAGACCAACGGGAAGGAAAAAAGAAAAAACAGAGAAAAATGGAACAGGAGAAAAGGGGGCTTCATTGTAAACGCAGATCGTGTGTTGCCCACCCACGTATGTTCTCGAGCAAAGACTACGTGTGTGGTGTGGTGTTTTTGTGTGTGGTGTGTGTGGGTTGTGGTGTGTGGTGGCGCGCGCGCGCGCGCGCGTGTGTTAAATGCATTATGTGATTTGTGTGTGTGTGTTTGTGGTGTGTGTGTGTGTGTGGCGCGGCCGCGGCGCGCGCGTGTGCGTGGTTTGTGTGGGGTATTGTGTGGGTAGTACATGCTGCGCGCGCGCGCGCGTGTGTGTGTATGTGTGGTGTGCGTGGTGCGTGCGTGGGGTTTGTGCCGCGCCGCGCGTGAATTTTATTGGGGGCCTGAAGTTTTCCGAGAAAGCCAGAGTAGGGGGTTTTGTCCCCGCAGCACTGACAACAGTCTGGACCGTTTCAGGACCACCGTCACAGCCTGGGAGCTGGGAAAACAACGGTGACAGGAACGTTAAGGGTGGAGGGGAAAAGAGGCAGGCTTCTTCTCCCTGCAGAATGTCCTTGCCAAACTCCACATTGGGAAAATAAGATGGGGAATCTGATCAGATGTCCTCTTCCAGAATTATGAACGAAGGTTTAAAGCTTCCTATTTGCGCTATGTCATCTGTATTAACCGTGATGTTTTTGCCATGTATGTGTGGGTATGTGTCTGTGTAGTGTGTGTGTTGTGTGTGTGTGTTGTGATGGTGGAGTGTGATGTGGTGAGTTTGCTTGCGTGCGTGCATGATGTGTGTGTATGTTGTGTTGTGTGAGCGCAGCGCGCGCGCACGCAATGTGTGTAGTAGTGTGTTGTGTGTGTGTTTGTGTGTGTGTGATGTAGGTGTTGGATGTGTGGTGTGTGTGATTGCGTGGCGCGTGTGGTGTGCGCGTTGTTAGATGAAGAGGGTGCAGGAAAGGGTTAAAGAGTGAGGGACGAGTTATTTACAGCTGGAGAACGAGTAGACATTGCCTTACTAGTTGCCGCTACTTCTCCATCTCCACAGAGAATCAAAGTTTCATTTTCCTGGGACGGAGGAGCCCCGCTAACATGCACTAACAGAGGCTGTGAAAAGGATTCTGTCCCTGTTAAGCCTTCGCACACGGCACGGGTGTAGGCTTTGTCCAGAGGGGCCTGGTGTGACAAAGAGGGGAGTAATGACACTGACCGGGAACTGGAAGTAGATAGCAGTAGGGAGTAATGACCCTGACAGGAAACGAGAGGAGACAGCAGTAGGGGGGTTAATGACATGGACAGGAACGGATAAGAGACAAGCAGTAGGGGAGTAATGACACTGACAGGGAACGGAACTAGACAGCAGGAGGGGAGTACTGACACTGCGAACTGAAAAGGAACGGAAGAAGAAAGCGATAGGGGAGTAATGTGACGACACTTGACAGGAACGGAAGAGACAGCATCTAGGGGAGTAATGACATTGACAGGGAACGGAATAACAGAGTAGGGAGTAATGACACTGACAGGAAAAAGGGAAAAGACGAGTAGGGGGGTAAAGACACTGCAGGGAACGGAAAGACACAGTAGGGGGGTATTTACACTGACAGGGAACGGAAAGAAGCGTAGGGGGATAATGACACTGACGGAACGGAAAAAGACAGCAGTAGGGGGGGGAATGACACTGACAGGGAACGGGGAAAAGACAGCAGTAGGGGGGTAATGACACGACAGGGACGGAAGAGGGGACGCATAGGGAGTAAAGACACTGACAGGGAACGGGAAAAAAGACAGCAATAGGGGATTAATGCACGACAGGGAACGGGAAAGACAGCAGTAGGGGATAATGACACTGACAGGGGAAAGGAAAAAGAAGCGTAGGGGAGTAATGACAGACAGGGGAAAGGAAGAAAGACAGCATAGGGGAGAATACACGACAGGGAACGGAAAAGAACAGCATAGGGATAATGAATGACAGGGAACGGAAAGGGGACAGCAGTAGGGGGATAATGACACGCAGGGGAAAGGAAGAAGGACAGAATTTGGGGAGTAATGACACTGACAGGGAACGGAAAAAAGAGCAGCAGTAGGGAGTAATGACACTGACAGGGAACGGAAGAGACAGCAGAGGGGGGTAATACATGACAGGGAACGGAAGGAA
>JAMYXO010008204.1:0-11143 GCA_033310375.1 Conus canariensis
ATTAGGTCGTAGTGCGTCGTCGTGCGTGCTGCGTGCGTGCGTCGTGTTGTGGGGTGGTTGTGTGTGTGTTTGGTGGGTGCGTGCGTGCGTGGTGTGCGTGGTGTGCGTGGTGTGGTGAAAGAAGCTGAGAAAACACAAAGTTTCGTGTTGAACTAAAGAGTAAAAAATTTATTTCTTTCTTTTTTTTTCTTTTTTTTTTCTTTGTCACTGTCTGTGTTTCTTTTCTTTCTTTCTTCTCTCTTTCGTTCCATTTTCTTTTCTTCATTTTTTCCCTTTCTTTCTCACTTTCTTTTTTTTTCTCCTTTCTTTTGATTCGTTTTTTATGTATTTCTTCCCTCCCTTTTGTTTTCCTTTCCTTCCTACTTTTTTCACCGTCATAAACATTCTCTATAGCATCCATTATAGAGTCTCCCATACAGTCTCGGGTTTAATAACTTACAGGGGAACGCAGGACGACAAAAACTGCGTGACATCAGCTCCCTAATAGCCGCAGAACGTCCTAGCAGTGGCCCGGATGATGCCGTCGATGAAATCCGACCCCTTTTTCCCCCCTGACGTGTTGCCAACAGATCCAGTTACGCACAGGGCGTGCAGGGGGTATTTCTAGCTAGATTCCGGGCAGTCTCCTTGATTCGCAGAGAAGGTTTTGGAGAAAGGTCGATACGCACACGGAAAGAGTACGCACTCGTGCCTAGTTCGTGATACCGTACGCGCACGTACACACCACGCCCCACCACCGCGCACGCAGCATGCACCCCGCACGCACGCACGGCACGCACGCACGAGCACACACACACACACACACACACACACACACACACACACACACACGGTGCACGCACCACATAAATTTGCAACGTGTGCACTTTTTTTCCACAGTAGATCAACTTTGTTTCCCTGAACTTAAACGACCGGGTTTCATATGCACTTGGTGTTTTTGTATGTACAAAACGAAAACAAAACAAAAATCTCTCTCTCTCTCTCTCTCTCTCTCCTCTTTTCTCCCTCTCCCCCTTCCTCTCTCTTCACCACACACAACACCACACACACAACCACGGGCGGAAACAGTTTTAAAACCTTAAAACAATCCTACTAAAGCATTAAAAGGATTTAAGAAAGAAAAAATCGGCGTTGCTGCTGCGTTATTTCATGTAGAAGGTCTTCTGACCGAAAAGCGTTGCTTTTGTGTTGTCATTATTTTGGTAACGTTTGTTATCTTTTTAATGAAATAAAAGCAGATGAGGAATTTTTTTTTCCCCCAATTTCTTGGTCAAGCATTTCGTCGGTTCAGGAACTTGAGCCCTTATAACGTAATCACGCGACAGAACAAATTGGTAAACCAAAAACTCTGAAGAACATGTGCCCCAGCGTGGCGAGCAGGGGTGAAACGGATAAAACGGGAAAAGATCGAAAAGGGATTTGTGGGGGGTTGTGTGAGGTAACAGAGTGGGAAAATGGGGAAAGGCGGCAGAGTTCCTGAGTACTGTTAGCTTCCATTCCTTAGGTCGTCAGAGACAGAGACAGTGAGAGAGAGAGAGAGAGAAGAGAGAAAAGGGGGGAGAGAGAGAAGAGAGGGAGAGAGAGAGAGAAAAAGGAGAGAGAGAGAGAGAGAGAGAGAGGAGAGAGCTGCAAACAGACTTTGTTTAAAACGTTAAGATAATGTAAAAAGCTCTCAAAAAAACAACGGTAGAAACCCTTTGGGAATTTTCTTAACCTTGAGCCCAAATTTTTCCATGGCGTCCTACCCCCCCCCCCCCCCTTCCCCCTCACCCTAACTTCCCCCACCTCTATTCACACCCCCCCCCCTCCTTTCCTTTTTTTCCTTTTTCCCTTTCCTTTCTCCCCTTTCAACATCCGATCCAATGGATGGGGTCTTAAAATAAGAACACATCGGGAAATCAAACAAAAATGGAATCATGCGACTTGTTGCAACAGTCAGGATAATCTTCGTCATTGTACTTTTCGGTGATGATCTTTTAAACGTTCACAAGCAGGACGCCTTAAAAGGACATGATGTCCCGGGCCATAGTCTTGCCCCTACTGTTATTGCCGGCTCTCGCTTTTATACCCCCGCTTGGCTTTAACTTTTTAGACTGAAAACAAAAGGGAATTTGCAGAATCAGCATTGGCTCGAGGATTTGGAGGAGGAGGAAAGGGGGAAAAAAGGGAGGGGAGAAAAGGGAGGGTCGGAGAAGGAGGAGGAGGTGGATTTGATGGAGGAACAAAACAGAACCAGCAACAGTACCTTAATAATATAGCAGATTTTTGGTGGCAGCAGGCAACAGCACAGCTTTATTTCAACAGCAGCAGAAATATAGTAGCAGCAACAGTACAGCAGCAGCAGCAGTAGTATAGTAGTAGTATACGTAGAAACAGTATACTTTTGTCTATAGTACGCATTTAAAAAACATCGTAGTATAGTTAAAAGCAGTAATTGTAAAAAGGGTTTGTGCGTGTGTTGTGTGTGGTGGTGTGTGTGTGTGTGTTTTGTGTGTGCATGCGTGGTGCGTATGCGTGCGTGCGTGTGGTGTGGTGTGTGTGTTGGTGTTGTGGTGTGGTGGTGTGTGTTGTGTGTGTGTGTGTTGTGTGGTGTGTTGTGTGCGCGATGCGGTTGTGTGTGTGTGTGTGTGTGTGGTGTGTGTGTGTGTTTTGTGTGTGTGTGTGGTGTTTTTGTGCGTGCGTGCGTGCGTGCGACGTGCGTGGTGCGGGGGCCGCTGTGTGTGTGTGGTGTGTTGTGTGTGTTTGTGTGTGTGTGAAAAAAAACAACCTGAGCACATATCACGCATGTGATTATTTTTAAAGTCACAAAAAACCAACACACACAACACCACACCACACACAACACACACACACACGCAGCAGCATCACGCACGCACGCACGCACGCGCCCGCTCGTGCACACGCAAACACCACACACACACCACACACACACACACAACACACACACACACATGGCGCGCTCACCCGCACAAGGATCTTTTTGGAAGTTATTTTTTTAAAGTTTAGGTTTCTAGATTACTTCTAATTCACTCTATCCCTGGGCTTGATTGTTGCTTGAATTTAGCATACAGATCAAATTCATTGTCGTTCCCGATTGGAAGTGTTTTTCCAGTTCTGGTCTGACCGGGGGAGAACCCGGGGCAAGGTTGTAGAATGTCACAGTTCTTCCCATAACATAATAGGGGCGCGCAGAAAAAAAAGCAAAAAAACAATGACAATTCTATCTTCCGATTTTCACCTATGGGCCCAAATTAAACATCCGCTTGGTCAGTTTTCAAAGCTAATGAATTTTTTGTGTACCGAGTCTAAAATTTAAAGCAGGATGGCTGGTGTTTTGTGTTGTGTGTGTTGTGTGTTTGTGTTGTGTGTGGCGGCGTGCGGCTGTGTTGTGTGTGTGGTTGTGGTGGTTTGTGTTGTGTGCGTGTCGTGTGTGTGTGTGTGCGCGCGCGCGGAGAACCGCAAGAACGGAGGAGGGTGGGGTCCGTGAGTGGTAGCTCTTTGGTGTGCATGGCGCTTTTCATTGCTACCTGTGAATGTGTGTGGTGTGTGTTGTGTGTTGTGGTGTGGTGTGTGTGTGTGGTGTGTGTGTGTGTATGGGGGTATTTTGTATTCATTTGAAACATGTTTTATACACCCCTTAATATTTGTATTTGAGGGGTGTGTTTGTGTGTGTGTGTGTGTGTGTGTTGGTGTGTGTGTGTGCGTGTGTGTGTGTGTGTGTGTGGTGTGTGTGGGGTGTGGGTTGTGTGTGTGTGTGTTGTGACAGCAGACAAACAGACAGACAAAGACAGACAGAGATAGAAGACTATCTCTTTCTCTCTCTACTCTCTCTCTCTCCTCCTCTCCCCCTCCTCTCTCTCTCTTAATTGTGTGTGTGTGTGGGTGTGGTTTTGTGGGTGTGTGTGTGTGTGTGTTGTGTGGGGTGTGTGGGGATTTCTATTCTGTATTTTTTTTGTCCTGGTCTTTATTACTGATTCTTTTCTTTCGTTTAAGGGATTTTTCTTTTAAAAAAAAAAAAGAGACAGAATCATTTTTGGTAACGCCAATAAGTATTTTAACAAAAGTTACTTACTTTCTGCGAAACCCCTTTTGTCTCTGATTCAACACCAAAAAGTCCTTAGAAAAAGCCTATGTTAATCTCCATTTTTCCACATTAAAAAATAAAAAAGAAACCTCGAAAAACATTTATCTTTTAGCAGAACTTCCCCCAGCACATAAAAACTAATGGATGTTCTAACGTAAAACCCCGGAATGGCGAAACTTTAAAAAAAACGTTAGCTTAGCGCTCTCTCGACTTCAAAACATGTTTCTCCTCTTATCGGCGCACTCTGAGCGGAGTTAAAATGAAAAGAAAACACCCAGAAGTTTTACATAAATGCCCAATAAGCCACAACCTTTACATATGTAGTTTGTTCAAACAATCCCCATCATCATATTTTTTACGAAAGAAGTGTATTTTTCAAAGGGGGGCTTCGTTCCGTTTTTGAAGGTGCTCCCAAGAAAACCATATCAAAATTTCCCTTGGTGGTTTTCAGCGTGGGGGGTCTTTAGTGTAAACTGATTTCCTTCTCCCTGCCACCCGGGCCCCCCCGGCCCCTGCCTCCATCACTTCCCTCAAATTTCCTCCCCTCCCTTTACCCCGCCACTCAATTTTTAAAAGCAATTTTTGTTTTGCCTTCTATCCGTTTACAGTACATAAAAACACTATATTAAACACACACACACACACACACACACAACCACACAAAACACACACACACACAAAACAAGAAGAGAGAGAGAGAGAAAAGAAAAAGAAAGAGAAAAAAGGGCGGTTTTTGTGCAGGAAAAAGGGAAAAGGGGGGAAAGAGGGGGAAGGGGGGGGCGAAACCGCTGGTGGTGAAAAAGAGGGGGGGTTTGTAGGTGGTGTGGGGGGGCGGGGGGGGGGGGGGGGGGGGGGAAAAAGGGGATTACTCACAAAGAAATTTTTCAACTAATGTAAAATAAAATACTATACCCCTCACCCCTAGACACCCCTCACCTCAACACCCCCCCTTCCCCCCCCTAAAGCCTCCCCCATGTTTAAAAAAAACCAAAAGTGCCATTTTAAATCGATTAAAAAACAAAAAAACCACACTTTTACAGTTCCCCTCACACAACTATCTTTCTTTTTTGTTTCTTTCCTTTCCTTTTTCCCTTTCCCCCATTCTTTTTTCCTTCTTTTTTTTTTTTAAAAAAAAAAAAAAAATTTCCCTCTTTCTTTTCTTTGTTTTTTTTCCTTTTTTTTTTTTTTTTTTTTTTTCTTCTTTTTTAAACTCAGCACGAAGTGGGAACCAAGGCTGCTATCGACCGCATGGCTTGCCTGTTAGCCCGCATGCTTCCTTGGCACTGCGGCGGTAATTGTTTAAAAACCTAATTTAAAATAAGGCGGAAGCTAGGCTTTTTAAGCTTTCGAGGCGAAAGATCCCTCTCTCCTCTCTCTCTCTCTCCTCTGTGTCGGGGATTCAGAATACCACTATCAAATTCAGAATCTGAATCTCTCTCTCTCTCTCTCTCTCTCTTCTCTCTCTCCCCAACACCACACACACACACACACACACACACGCCGGCGCGCGCGCGGCGCGCCGCACGCACCCCACGCACGCACACAACACCCTCTCTCTCCTTCCTCCCTCTCTCTCTTCCTCCCCCCTCTCTTCCACCTAATTTTAGAACAATTAAATCAAGAAATTCAAGTTTTCGTTCCGGCCTGGGCAATGTTTTTGAAAAAAAACAAAATTCCAAAGACGGTCATGGCTGTTTTGCATTGCACCCATTTTTTCTTCCCTTTTAACTAATTTGAAAAAAAAACAAACAAAAAGCAAAGAAACAAGAAAAAACAAAACCAGACAAATCAATCAATACCGACAGATAAATTTTTAATGTTGCAGGGGAATTGAATAGATATGTACATAAGCAACAGTCAAAAATACGTGATAATGACTAAAAAGCCTAAAAAAAACAAAGACTCAGTGGCAAATGGATGAGGCAACAGAAAACTCAGTATTCAAAAATTTTCATTCCTTTTCGGGAGATTGGCAATCAAAGATTTTTTGTACACCGGTTTGTTCATCTGATTAGGACCCCTTAGAAATGAAATTTGCCTCCCACCCCCCCCCCCCCCCCCCCCCCCCCCCCCCCCCCCCCCCCCCCCCCCCCCCCCCCACCTTTTACATGCATTGATAAAAATTGTCACAAAAGGGCTTCAATTACAATTAAAAAACCCCCCTGAATTCCCAGTATGGGGGGCCACAAAACAAAAGGACCCAAAAGGGGACAGAAAAAAAACAGTGACATAGAGACAAGGGAAAGGAAAAGTAAAAACACAAATTAATATGATTTAGATCTGTATCCAGCAAAGAGGATCTTGACACAGCAGAAATAATGAGAGAAACAGGGGACAGTGACAAACAAAACCCGCTGGGACTCATTCATGTTAGAATCATCAAAACTTCTCACCCGTAATCCTGTCCCCTTCGGCCCCCCCCCTTTCCCTCCTCCTCACCCACCACCTCTTCCCCACTCTCCGCCCCAACCCCTTTCCCGTCTGTTTCTGTTTTGTCTGTCGTCTCTCTCTCTCTTCTCTCGTTATCACATTCATACATCGAGAGTGCGCGCGCGCGCGCGCGCACACGCACGCACGCGGGGCGCACACCAAAACACAAAAACACACACCCACAACACACACAACACCCACACACACACACACACCTTAAGTTTCCTCCCCTTTTTTGAGTACCACGACTTTTATGAATGAAACTGTTTTTTCCCCGTCTTTCTTGTTTCCCCCCTACCCCCCCCCCCCCCCCCCCCCCCCCCCCCCCCCCACTGTCCTGGGAGTACATTCGCTTTTCTGTCTGTCTCCCTCTTCTTTGTCTGCTCTGTCTCCTTGTCCGTCCTCCCCTTCTCTCTCTCTCTCTCTCTCTCTTTTCCCCTGTCTGTCCTCTCCCTCTCTCGCCCCCCCTTTCCCTCCTTCCGTCCTTTATACCTCTCCCCCTCCGCCCCCCGCCCGCAATTCTCTTGTGATACCTGGCAAACAAACTCAAAGAAAGAAAACTAAAACCAAACCAAAAAAAAACCCAGCCAACCCGTCAATGAAACTGCCCTTCCTCGCTTTCCCCCGCCACCCCCAGGTCGCCCCCTCAGGTAAAAAGGGGGGCCCTTTTTCTAAGGACACGCCACCCGACGGTACCCCCCCGGGACACTAAACGATCTGCTGGCACTTTGCCCGAAATGCGCCTCCCCCCCCCCCCCCCACCCCCCTCCCCCAAACCCCCCTCCCCCCTTTAAGTTAAAATTAGGTGTGGAGTGAAAGGGTGGCCCCAAAATACCGAACGTACCTCCTCATCACTACCAACCCCCTTCCTTTTAAGTTTTAAAAAGTAGGCTAGGCGGGAAAGATGGCGGTAAGTGCGAGGGGGGGGGAGGGTGTGATGGGTGGAGGGGGGCAAGGAGGGGTTTAGCGAAGGGGGGAGGAACTGTGGTGAGGGTCAAAAGTTTGAGGGTGGGGGGGGGGGGGGGGGATTAAAAAAAAGGGGATGGGGCTGGTGAAGGGGGGAGAAAAGGGAAGGAGTTTGTGTGTTGTGTGTGTGTGTGTTGTGTGTTTGTGTGTTGTGTGTGGTTGTGTGGTGTGTGGTGAGTGAGTGGAAAGACAGACAACAGACAGACAGAGAGATGCGAGCATGTGAAATATGAGAGCTAACAAACAAAACGACATAAAAAAGGGCGGGGAAAGACTAATACAACAGCATGGAGAGTAGGGGAGAGAAGAGAGAAAAGGAGAGAGAGAGAAGAGAGGAGGAGAAGAGAGAGAGAGATGGAGACAGAGAGAGGGGGAAGAGAGAGAGAGAGAAGAGGAGAGAGGGGAAGAAGAGAGAGAAGGAGAACGGGGGGGACGAAGGGGTGGGGGGGACAGAAGGGAAGAGAGGGAACAGACAGACAGAAGACAGAGAGAACGCAGTAAAGACAGGGGGCGTACAGAATGGAAAAAATAACAAAAGCAGACAAACCCCCCTTTTAGACACAAAGACAAAGAAAAAAGTAAAGGACTAGTACAAGGTTTCTGTGACGGTGTGATTTCGTTTTTGGGTGATGATGATATACAAAATAGATGTGTAACAAAGATTACAAAAACCTTTAGAAAAGCTACACAAACCAAACAAAAAAAAGAAACATCAAACAAAACCACAAGAAAAAAAACGCAATACCTATGATGGGGTGGAGGGATCACAAATCATATTAGATTTAAGGCTTTCTCGTGGGGAAAATTTATAGATGTGGACTCTATTTGATCAAGGGAAACACAAAACAATCAGCCCTGTCTCCCGGATGAGTCCGTTCCAGCGGAGGAAAGGCCAGGGACAGGCGATAGAATGGTTCTTTTCAGATGTTTTTACGATGGCCCCCCATAGGGTGGGTTCTAAAGGGTTTTTTATTAATTATTATATATTTATAATGTATATTTCCACGTTTTTCCCCCCCCCCCCCCCCCCCCATTTAAAAAAAAAAATTCAAATCTTTGCCAAGTCATTAATCAACGACAATAATTTGCTACCGGCACTTGTTTTCCCCACCATTAAGTTGTTAACACATACATATAATCTACACTCTTGTATACCTCTCTTCTCTCCTCTCTCCCTTTTCTCTCTCCCCTTTTTTCCCCCCCCCAATTTTCCCGGAAAACACGACAAAATTTAACAACACAGAATGTACACACAGATAAAAACAGACAGAAAAAAACATAATTCATGGCAGACATCCAACATTGCGGAAGATCATGGACATGATTTGGCCAGCAAATAATGATGTTTTGAAAAAAGCAATGCAATATTGTAGATCAATTCTCTGGATTTTCCGTGATTACAAAGAAGGAGCTTGCGTTTAGGTGGGTGAGGAAGGAAATGTTGCCGGGATGATCTTTAAAAAATGGGCTGTACTCTTTTATAATAATTGTTATTTTTAAATGTCAGCCCCTCATTCCCTAATATGGCTTCCATGTTCCAGAATTGTTTTTAACAATGAAATTTGGGTTATGAATGATTACTCGTTTTTTGATTTCTGCTCCACACACACCCCCGGGCACCGTTTTCAGACCAATGCACCGTTGTTTGACTTTTTCGTTTTAACACACACACAAAATTGAAATCAATGGCTGTTTTTTTTTTTTTTTGTTTTGTTTGTTTGTTTTTAAGTTCTTTTAATCTCGAACATCTTTGACATTTAACATTTTTTTCATGTCACATTTCTCACAACAGTCTTTTTTCATGTTTCCATTGTAAATGACAAAATTTTATTTTCTATTTTTATTTTCATTAGAAAAAAAAGTTGACTAATATTTCTTTAAAGGGCCGGGGATGACGCAACGCAGATTGTTTTTCATTCCCCGGGAAAATTTTGTTTTTTGAAATAAGCCATGTTCACAAAGCCTACGCTGAACTGGGCCCACATTACTCTAGTTTCAAAAAGGAATGTTTTTTAAAAGACAATATTCTTCCATTTTAAAGGATTTGTCATTTCAGATCTTACTTTTCATATTTGTTGCGTCGTTACCGTGACGTTTTTGGAAAAGGACACAATGCGCGAAGTCCTTTTTTTTGAAAGGGAAAACTTGAATAGGCAGGGAAAAAGTAAATAACAAACAAGAAGGGTAAATCTCGCTCCCAAATTTGCATTTGCTTTTTTTTGAATTTGTTTTGGGATTTACAATCTGTTTTGCAACACTCCGTCTCATTTTACTTTTTTTAAATGCTGCTTTGATTTATGTTTTTACCCTCTTTTTTCTGTTTTTTGCTTTGTTTGGTTGTTTTCCTCTTTTTAAAATTCGTTGTTGTTGTTTTTGTTGTTTCTGTAGTTGTTTATGCTGATTCACGTTTTTAATAGGGCTGGTTGTGACTTTTCACCCACACTGTATGCACTTCTGAATGCATGACAATTTCCCATTAATGTGCAGGGATTTATGTAGCGAACTGTAGAAATGTTAATCCTGGTGTGCCTCCGTTTTTTTAGCTTGTTGGTTAAATCATTTTTGGGGAGAGGAGAGAGGAGAGAGAGAGAGAAAGAGAGGAGAGAGTGTGTTTTTTGGTGTGGTTGTGTGTGTGGTTTGTTGTGGACCGCATCATGTGTATATGGGGCGTAAGTTTAATTTGACTTGTCTGAGTGTTCTGTATATTCGTTGTTGTTGTTGTTTTTGTTGTTTTTTTGTTAATATCACATTTTCTTTTTTCAAATGACCCAGGGCGTTTTCTAGATATGTCTGTAAAAAAATTTTATGCTGGCTGCTGTTTTCTGCTGCTGGGGCTGCTCTCGGCTTTCGATGACGATTTCAAATTTTTATATAATTTTTACTATTATCATTATTATTATTAAATTTTCTCATCATCACCACATTTTCTTATCATTACACCCGATCATTACATATTATCATAAATTTTTCTTATCGTTTTTTGTTTTTATCTTTTTTCTATTATCATTATTATCACATTATTTTTTTTGTATTACTATTATCATTTTTTCATCATCTCATCATCATCATCACCTTCTTCTTCTTCTTCTTTATTATTATAATCATCGTCATCATCATCACCAAATTACTATTTCTATTATCATTTTTGTTGCGTTTCAAAATCTGTTTCAAAAGTCCCCCCTCCTCTCTCTCTCTCTCTCCTCCCCTTCTCTCTCTTCCCCCCCCAAAAAAAAAAATAACTACATGCAGTGATAACTCTTTCTGTGATTTTTCATCTTTTCTTTTTTTCTCCTTCTCTCTTTCCCCTCTCTCTTTTTCTTTCCTCTTTCCCCTCCTCCCCCTATTCTCTCTTTTTTTTTCACTCTCTCCCCTTTTTCTCCCCAAACAAGCGCTCCATTGAATCTGAAATTGCTTCTCCGTTGAAAACCCTGCTCAGAAAACTCTTCGACACTAAAATTTCCTTGTGATGTTTGGTCACATTTTCAAGGGCTGAATAATGAATTACAAGACGCATCTTTTTTTTTTGTTTTCTTTGTCCCTTTTATTCTCAAAAAGAAACAAATACCCCAAAACCCTTTGTAACAAAACTATCCACCACAGACCCAAGGAGAGTGGGGAAACCCCATCTAAAGGCGCGCGCGGGCGCGCGCGCGCGCGCGGGGG